>JAECMU010157207.1:0-11639 GCA_016106625.1 Dracogyra subfuscus | reverse complement strand
CTTGAGGTGTTTTCTCTTTTATTATACATTACCGATCCTCAAAGATTTCAACCCACCCGAGCATTATTGTGAATACAAAGTTTACATTAATATATATTTAAACCGTATTGCTCTTAATGAACAATTTTATTATAAAATTAACCTTTAAATACTTTGTTGATTTTGGTTTATTTTTCTCTCTTTTAGAACTGTTAAAAGAGTTAAGGAAAATGTGAAACTGTATCCTTTTAAAAGAAACAACGACCGATGTAGCAGCTTGCCTGTTGTGAATTGAGGTCAGGCATTCAATCATGTGTGTGCATTTTGTGAATTTCTGTCCCGGATCAGGCCCCTGGCTATCCAGAGATGAAACCCAGGACAGACACCCTTGAAATCTTCGTGGTGTATTAGCATGACAAAATGAATCTGCTCCACACCGCATTTTGTGATGAAAAGCATGTTTTTTCCTAGATCTGCTGTCAGGGGTATCAGTTAGCTGAAATGTGTGAGATAATGCTACATTCTGATAGGTTAAAGGTGTATGCTTTAATTTAGACAACTGTCATGCCAGTATTAAAAAAATACATCTATAATTTATATACATGTATATATATATATTTTAAAAATGAAGTTTCTGTTTTGGTTCAGTATATATGTATTTTGACCGACAGTTTTTTTGTTTGTTTTCAATGTGGTGATGCTTAATATATATATATTGTTTTATTTGAATGATGTCCATGTTATTATGACTTCACTTTGCATCTCCTTGCAATAACATCAGGACATAGCCCAGTGGTAAAGCGCTCACTCGATGCACAGTTGGTATGAGATCGATCCCCATTGGTGGCCCCCATTGCACTAGTTCTCGTGCCAGCCAGTGCACCATGACTGGTAATTCAAAGGCCGTGGTATGTACTACCATGTCTGTGGGAACCAAAAAAAAAAACAAAAAAAAAATGTCTGTGGGAACCATGTCTGTGAGATGGTGCATATAAAAGATCCCTTTTTGCTAATCGAAAAGAGTAGCCCATGAAGTGACCACAGCGGATTTCCTCACTCAATATCTGTATGGTCCTTAACCACATTTTTTTTAACGGTTATATGGTGTCAGACATATGGTTACGGACCACACAGATATTGAGAGAGGAAACCCGCTGTCGCCACTTCATGGACTACTCTTTCTGATTAGCAGCAAGGGATCTGGGTTCTATTAAATTTGCAGCAGTATTAAATTTCAAACCTCCCCCAAAGTTCCTTTGGCATTTTGCCTCATATCACTGGGGGACCCCTAAATTGATTTTTTGGATCCGCCACTTTAAATAATAATTGCTAATAAGTTTTCAATGAATTAACTGTTATTTTTCAGAATTTTGAAAACAAAATATTCTCTGCTACATGTACATGTATATGATTTATAGCACAGTAAATGTTGAGACCTTTACCAAATGATCAGAAGGAAGTATACTGACCAAGCTGATGGGAAAGGTCGACCTGGGGGTCAAGGTCACTGTAAGAGTGACCTTCTCCTGGCCAAGAGAACTCAGCTGCTGGAAGACCTGACAGTAAACCTTAAAGATGTCGGCCATCTTGAAGCGGATTTTCACAGACTAGAAAATGACTTGATCCAAACAGGTTTGAACTTCACTGCATTGTTAAATGGGGGAGGGACTTAGCTCAGTGGGTAAGCGCTCGCTTGATGCGCATTCGGTCTGGGATTGATCCCCATCAGTGGGCCCATTAGGCTTTTTCTCGTTCCAGCCAGTGCACCACTACTGGTGTATCAAAGGTCGTGGTATGTACTGTCCTACCCATCTGTTGGATGATGCATATAAAAGATGCCTTTCTGCTAATCAAAAAGAGTAGCCCATGAAGTAGCAACAGTGGGTTTCCTGTCTCAGTATCTGTGTGGTCCTTAGCCATTATGTCTGATGCCATATAACCGTAAATAAAATGTGTTGAGTGCGTCATTAAATAAAACATTCCTTTCTTTCTTTTTTGTTAAATGGGAAGCAGGATGGTATTTTTGTTATTTGTAGCTTCAGTCAGTTCACCGCCACTGGTATATCAAAGGCCCGTGGCATATGTGCTATTCAATCAGTGTTTTGCCAGTAAGACATTTTTGGGTGTGGCACTATGAAACTGAATACAGCCACAGTCATCAGGGGGTAAGGGGAGCCTCCCCAGCAAAGAAAATGGGTTACATTTAGGGTTAGGATTAAGAAAATCATACAATACATATGAATAATGAGCGGGCAGCATGGCCCAGTGGTAGAGTGCCCGCCTGATGCGCGGTCGGTCTAGGATCGATCCCCGTCAGCTGACCACTGGTTTTTTTCTCTCGACATAACCATATGTCCGACGCCGATATAACCGTAATTAAAATGTGTTGAGTGCGTCGTTAAACCAACCAACAAAAAAAATAAAAAATATGAATAATGATAAGAATAATTAATTTTGTCAAAATGTTAACTTAAAAAAAATAAAAAAAATTGCATGGGTATGGCGCCATTCCCATTATACCCTCTGGCATAAACCCTGTCTGTACATAGCAATGAAATATATAGATCACAGAAACCATCAAAAGTGATATCTGGTGAAAAGTCGTATTTTCGCAGTTTTTTGCTAGTGAAAATATAGAAATAGTCTTTACTTCTTCTTTTTTAAAATTACCATTAAATTATCTCCCTTTGTCTCCTTCTTCGTATTTAAGCTTGAAGATTACCAGAATATATTACGAGCTACTCTCGATCTAATAAACTCCAAAACTATATTAGCTCGGTATCTTTTTTTTGCGCCAAAATTCCTTCATACTGAAATGCGCACCTTTTTCTCTTTGGCATAATTAATGCTCCATTCAAAATTCCATAGCCCCACCACCACCACCACCCCCGTCTGCTACCGATCTTGAACGGACTACTGATGCTCCCTTGCATCTGTCAGTGCAGGCGGTCCCTCCTATATCCCCTCCCCCAACTTTCTGTCTTGGATGAAAGAGCTTGCCCATGACAGGCGTGCGCTACAACAGCTTGTTCTGAATGTGCACGTTAAACTCTATGATATGACATGACAGAATATATTTTCACTCCTTGCTTTGCAATTCGTGAAAATATGGTTTTCACTCATCTCTCATTGACATACAAATTGTATATTTAACCCCCCTGGCATAAAATAGCCTCAATGTAGTGGGTTTCCTCACTAAAAATTATGACATGTTTGATATCCAGTAGCCAATGATTAATAAATAAATAAATAGTGGTGTTGGCACTTTTTGTTAAATGTTATATTAATTCAAGGGACATAACTCTGACAAAAGTGTAATGTATCAATGTTTCAGTGTCATTGCCCTTGAAATTATTTGGTATAAACGGCTGTGGAAGCTGGTAGGTTGGACTATACCAATTCAAATCCCATAGGCGACCATGTTAATGTTTGTGTTTAAAAACACTATGTGCAATATATCAACCAAACTATGACCCATAAATATCAGTACTACAACCCGTACCTCAAAGTATTAACTGCAGAAAATGGTACCGTTCATGACCCTTTTTCGGTATAATCAGATGTTTCTGCAACACCCCTAGTACTTTTTTTTTTAAAGGTACCCCATACATGTTCCAAGCACAAGGCTACTTGACACGGTGGTACTACATAAAATACAATTGCATACATTTTTAGCCCAGATGAAACTTATTTTTTTAACAATGAACACACTCACATTTATAACCAATCACAGGACTTGTGGTGTTAACCTCTCTATCAAAAGTTAGGTGCACCTTGAACTTCGACCCAGCCAGAAATTAGCTTGGTATAGTGCAACCGGTAGGGAACTTGCATTGCTAGCTGTACTGTGAGAAATGCTTGTTTTCATAGCGGAATAATCAAACAAGGTTATGGCCCGAGATACGGAAATTTGTTATCCGGACATTTTTCGGTAATGCTGCAAGATAATGAACTGAACCTTTTTATGTATCTTTATAATTACTCAAGCGAGATTTAGCCCAGTGGTAAAACACTCGCTTGGTCGATCCCCATCGGTGGGCCCATTGGGCTATTTCTCGTTCCAGCTAGAGCACCACCACTGGTGTATCAAAGGCTGTGGTATGTACTACCCTATCTGTGGGATGGTACATATAAAAGATGCCTTGCTACTAATAAAAAAGATGAAGTGGTGACAACAGGTTTCCTCTCTCAGTATCTGTGTGGTCCGTTGGGCCTATTGGCCTGTTTCTCACTCTAGCCAATGCACCTTTGATATACCAGTCGTGGTGCACTGGCTGGAATGATGAAAAAGCCCAACAGGGATTGATCCCAGACCGACTACATGTATGCATCAAGTGAGTGCTTTACCACTAGACTACATCACTTCCCACTTTTAAGTGTATAAGACCAGAGTTAGATCTTTCCCATTTTTTCAGGGTGTTAACAGGACTACCTGAGATAGTCCCTTGAAGTTTCAGGTGGTCTACATGTTTGCGGGCAGCATAGCCCAGTGGTACAGTGCCCGCCTGATGCGCGGTCGGTCTAGGATCGATCCCCGTCAGCTAACCACTGGGATTTTTCTCGACATAACCATATGTCCGACGCCAATATAACCGTAATTATAATGTGTTGAGTGCGTCGTTAAAAAAAAAGAAAAAAAAGTCTACATGTTTGTTTTATCTCGAATGATTTCTTATTCATTGTGATCCATTATTGTTAAACTGACTGTAGATATGTGTAGAACTGTTATAACGTTTTCAATCAAAACATTTGTTTAATGTTAGATAACAGATTGAACATAATAAATATTATTAAATGATGTAACCTGAGATGAATAGTTGATTGAAACATGCAAGCAGTTTTGCATTAAAATGGGGGGGGGGGGGGGATGACATTTTTGTAACTAGGTGTAAATTAATGTGCACCGTATCAGTAATGTCCATATCAGCATTTCTATCGGAACACCTTGTTTCAAATTCAAAATGACTTTATTTTGGCGGAAGACTGTATCGACTCCAAAATGTGTAACACGGGTATGTTCATTTATGTGGTAAAAGTTCTGACCAAAATACTGTACATGAATGTGATATTTGAAATAGGTTACATTTGTGCTAAATAAATTTTAAAATTCCAACGGACTACATACATGTATGTGCAGCTACAGGTAGTCCTTTTAATTTTCAGGTAGTCTCAGACTACCGGACTACTGTTAATATCTAACCCTGAAGACATAATTATTTAGAAGACATATCTAAAAATTGATTCAATGATTTTACACATATCATTAGATAAAGAGTACAAGGCGACGGTTGCTAGGATACAGAACATTCGGCGACAGGCTGGACTTCTTGATGTAAAGTCGAAGCTTGATGCAGAAACTGTTATGGAATATAAGGAATTCAAGGAGAGAGTCGCAGAAAAAAGAGACTTTTTCACGAAGAAATCCAAGTTAGTTGTTACTAGGTTTATTACAGTAATTGTACTATCAGTATTGATTTTGAAAACCCAATGGATTAGACTGTTTTTCAACTTATTAGGCCTTCTCCATTACATACATACATACATACATAATTCTCCCAGTGATTATTTATATACTGAAGTTGTTTTAAACCTGGGTTATAAAGATGCAGATAAATTATTCAGCTAAAATGTAACCCTGGTTATTTAAACACCACAATCAAACTGTAGGCGTAATTATAAGTCAGCTTTTACAGTCCTGTGTATATTCAGGTTGTTTAGCCATCCTACTTTTCCTACTTTTTAGTCTTTGTCCTATTTTTCCTACTTAACAGGCCTTGGTGGCGTCATAGTTAAGTCATCGGTCAACAGACTGGTAAGTACTGGGTTCGGATCCCAGTTGAGGCATGGTATTTTAATCCAGATACCGACTCCAAACCCTGAGTGAGTACTCCGCAAGGCTCAATGGATAGGTGTAAACCACTTGCACCGACCAGTGATCCATAACTGGTTCAACAAAGGCCATGGTTTGTTCTATCCTACCTGTGGGAAGCACAATGAAAGATCCCGTGCTGCCTACCATAAAAGAATAGCCTATGTGGTGACAGCGAGTTTCCTCTAACAAAAAACAGTGTCAGAAAAAAAACACTTTACTTTTCTAAAACCTGGGTTATAAAGGTGCAGATAAATTGTTCAGCTAAAATTTAACCCTGGTTATTTTAACTCCACAATCAGACTAATTATAAGTCTGATTTTACAGTCCTGTGTATATTCAGGCTGTCTAGCAATCCTACTTTTTCAAATATTTGGTCTTTGTCCTATTTTTCCTACTTTTTGGTCTTTCTCCTATTTTTCTTTCTTTTTCTTCAAAATACCTAGGTTTTCCTACCTTTTTGTTACAAGATAATGTGAATTGCTGCTAAGGTTGACGACAGTCATTTTTTGCACCCTTGTTTTGGCTTCGTACACAGTAAATAAAACATATACAACGATAATGTTTTGATATGATATATTTGACAAAAGGTACTTTTTTATTTCTTTCATCTTTTAAAACTTAAAATTAATATCATGTCCCGAATTATGAAAAATAACAAAATACCAACCTGTAAACAACATTGTCCACTTGTTATAGAAATTTGACAGGGGTCAAGGTTAGTAGACTAGTTTTTATTTTAATGTGGCGAAGCATTGTAATAATATAGCTAATTCTGAATTTGAATGATGTCAGTATTCCAATGACGTCGCTTTGAATCGCCTTAAAATAGCCATACACTGGGTACATGACGTTTCCATTGTAAGAATGTTTGAAAAATTCTAATGCAAACTTGCTATTGAATTATTATTTTTTTGAACATTACTAATGCATCTTCAGGAATGTGTTTGAAGAAAATCTTGTGTTTAAAAAATTGTACCTTTTACGAAATATGGATTTCATGTGAAATTACGGTAAAATATGCTATTTTTATTGTGTATGAACCCAGAACAAGGGTGCGAAAAGTGACTGTCGTCAACTTTAATGTGCATTTTGCTTGTGTTTTTATACAAGTCAACAGGTATGAGAATTAAAGGGACATACCCTAGTTTTTAAACACTAAGCCATAGTTTTGACTATTAGAGGCATTTTTTGATAACTGAAATCATACTTTACTTAAATTTTATTGTTTAAAGTATCCATTTCCGTACATTCGAAGTGTTTTTGGCCATCCTGATGTTTTTTTAATATCACAAAATGCATTTCTCATATTTTTAAAAAGCACGTGCCTCTGAGAAGTAGCAGTTATGTAGTCAAGTTTTATTCTATTTTAGAGGGTATTTCACCATTTCAAAGTCAAATACTCATGTTTCACTCAATTTTAACTTTATCAAAATGTGATACAGGTTTGTAAATTAAACTAAACTTAATGTTAATTTTCATGAACTGAAACTAGGGTATGTCCCTTTAAGAAAAAACCCTATTATTTGCAGAAAGATATACAGTAAAGTACGTTTAGAACGAACACGCTTATAACAAACTACCGGTTAGAACGAACTGATTGTAAAGTCCCGATTTTCTCCCCTATATATTAGTAATACATTTTAATGTATAGAACGAACTATGTATAGCGAATTAACTGTTAAAACGAACCAATTTTGTGGTCAAAATTGTTTATTTCAGTTTAAATTAGTGCATATACAGCGAACCGATCATAATTGTTTTGTATCTTATTTGTATTATATCAATCAGCATATATTTTCTTCTATTAGTAATCATAAATGAAACATTAAAAAACCAACCCCACTAATTCTTGTATTTATCGTATTTTGAATCTGAAAAAAATCCCAAATGGCCGACTTCCTGAATGAAAACGGCTAACTTCTGTAAATGTTTACAATGCACTACTGCTATAACGAACCGATGGTCCTTGTCCCTTGCAGTTCGTTGTAAGAGTACTTTACTGTACATGAATCTCCCAATTTGTTACACCATATATTCTCAACATTACATTTACAACCTGAAAGTCAATTTATAGCACTTGAGTGTTACTTTGCCACGACAAAATGTGCTCCTTCAGTACTCAGATGCACTTTGTTAGATTTAACAGGGCTTCTAGATTATGGTAGCCCCACTCCCATGGCTAGTTATATTCAGTGTTGGGCTAGTAAATAATTACTATAGCTAACCTGACGGCTAGTGGAAAAACCCTTGTCAAATGCTGATTTTTATATATATTTTTTTAATATGAATATCCTGCCCCCTCTTTACACCCCAATCTAAGGATTTTTAAGGCCAATCTTCCTATTTAGGTGACATATCTGATTATTACTATTAGAAAATTGTGTTTATTTAAAGTAGGGCTAGTGAATTTTTAATCATGGCTAGTACATTTTTAAAATCCATGATCCCATGGCTAGTGGATTTTTATAAAATGCTAGAAGCTCTGGATTTAATCAAAGACAATATGTGCTCGTTCAATTCTCAGATGCACTTTGTTAGATTTAATCAAAGATACCGTGAGAAAGTGAACTTTGCTGCCATACTCTATCTGTGGACACAATAACAATCATAAAAATCAGTGATCTACATGTACTTATAAAACCCCAACATTTTTCAGGTGTGATGGGAACCGAGCGACTCTGTATCACAAACAATCGGCCGGCGATGAGGCGAGGAACACCGAAACAGCATGCTGTGTAAGATGCCATTTATACACTTTGACAGACATACCGTACACATTTTAAAGGGGGGGGCTGGATTTAGCTCAGGCGGTTGAACTCTTCATCTAAATAACATGAAGGGGCGGGACGTAGCTCAGTGGTACAGTGCTCGCTCGATGCACGGTCGGTCTAGGATCGATCCCCGTCATTGGACCCATTGGGCTATTTCTCGTCACAGCCAGTGCACCACGACTAGTATATCAAAGGCCGTGGTATGTGCTATCCTGTCTGTGGGATAGTGCATATAAAAGGTCCCTTGCTGCTAATCGGAAAGAGTAGCCCATGAAGTGGCGACAGCGGATTTCCTCTCTCAATATCTGTGGTCCTTAACCATACCATGTATGTCTGACGCCATATAACCGTAAATAAAATGTGTTGAGTGCGTCGTTAAATAAAACATTTCTTTCTTTCTTTCGTCTGAATACTTGAGTCTGGGAAGAAAGGAAATGTTTTATTTAATGACACTCAACACATTTTAATTACGGTTATATGATGACATATGGTTAAGGATCACACAGATATTGATAGAGAAAACCTACTGTTGTCACTTAATGGGCTACTCTTTTTAATTAGCAGCAATGGATCTTTTATATGCACCATCCCACAGATAGGATAGCACATACCATGGCCTTTGATATACTAGTCGTGGTGCACTGGCTGTGACGAGAAATAGCCCAATGGGCCCAATGACGGGGATATATGCACCATCCCACAGATAGGATAGTACATACCATGACCTTTGTTACACCAGTTGTGGGGCACAGGACTTGAGTACGCGTACAAGAGAGATGGTATAGAGCATTAATTTGAGCAGTAACTAATCAGTAATACAAGTTAAACAGTAATTACATGTGTATATGATCATACGCCAGTTTCTCTTTTTTAATCTGGCCGTCTGGCCGTCATTGATATTGCACATATCACCCGGTTTCAATATGCAATTCAGTGAAATGATTTTGGATTCATGTTCAGCACTGGGATTAAGATACATCTATTTTAATTTATTTTTTAGTCTCATTATCATATATTGTTACAATTGTAAGTGTTGGGTACTCGGGTCCGGGTCGAGTTTAATCCAATATTTTAGATTCGTAGAGACCCTACATCTGAGGTGCTTGAGTCACAGGATCGAACCACCTCAATGGATCCATTCAGCTGATCATTTGATCACCACAATTGGTCAAAAGCTGTGGTATGTGCTTTCCCGCCTGTGGAGAAGTGCATATAAAAGATCCAGAGCCCTCAAAAGTACCCGGTCTCCGGTGGCAAATCGCCGCCTGAAACAGCTTTTGCTGCCGCCTACTTTTCGTTGATGGTAACAAAAAAAGTGCTTTCTCTTCTTTAATAAAGTCTCCTACAAAAGGGATCCCCCGCTTTTCCCCCTGCTATCATCACTGTTGTAGTCTGCTACTTCTTAAACTAAAGATCCCTTGCTGCAAATGGAAAACTCATATCAGATTTCCTCTGATAACTGTATGTCAGAATTACCAAATATTTGACATCCAATAGCCGATGATTAATCAGTCGGTGTGCTCTAGAGAGAAAACACAATTTTTTCTGTATTTGAATAACCCAGGAGTGGGAAAAATTTAATGAAGAATTTAACGTTATATTTTTGACATTCATGCGATGATAAACAACAAAATCGTTTTATCTATAAATGGCGTAGCCTGTTAACATAATTTTATTTTAATTAAAATACTTTCAAAAACAATACAAATTCAAATACAGTTTTGGTCAGTGTAAGTTGTATTCTTTGAAACTTTATAGTAGCATTTATTAATGTTCAGTAATGGATGTTAAATTTTTATTTTTATTTAAAAATGTTTATTTCTTAAATAGACATTCCTGAGTTTCCTGCATTGTAAGATGTTTCCGACTAGTAAAATATTTCTACGATATTAAATATACTTGTTTAGAATATCATTGTCTGTATATTTAATGTTTTTCTGGTCGTCTTAATATTTGTAAGAAGCCCAAACTGGATTTTGTCTTGTACGTATGAAAAAATTATATTTTAGGAAATAAATGAAATTTAACCTAGTACAGATACAAGAACGACTAGAAACATGTTTAATATACAGCCACTAATATTTTATGCAGAAAAATATGTTTGATATGTAATTATAATTGTTAAAAAGTCTCTGTTGGTCGATAACACTTAAAACTTGCAGCAAACTCGGAATGTCCTTTTGTTTTCGTTTTTTTTTTGTAAAGTGCACTGTACTTTAACAGTTAGCTAAGTCCTGTGTCAATAAAACCTGATTTAATATTTGCATGAATGACTATTGGTGACACATCATATGTTAATAGTAAGCCAGGCATTTAATTCCACTTGCCTTGTTATTGCAGCATGAAGTGCGAGAAATCTGTGATGGTGTCGAGTTGTTTCTACAGGACACATTACAGGGAACGTTTGGTGACGGAGAGGGATCATGGTATGCATGTATAGATAATAGCAAACAAACCCATTTGAAAACATACGTCTTAAAGGCACATTCCTGTGTTTGCTGCATAGCCCAGTGGTACAGTGCCTGCCTGATGCACTGGGGTTTTTCTCGACATAACCATATGTCCGATGCCGATATAACCATACTTATAATGTGTTGAGTGTGTCGTTAAAAAAATAAATAAAATAAAATAAAGGGACATTCCTGTGTTTGCTGCACTGTAAGATGTTTCCGACTAATAAATATTTCTACGATTAAACTTACGTATTAAATATATTTTCTTGTTTAGAATATCATTGTCTGTACATTCAGTGTGTTTCTGGTCGTCTTAACCTTTAGACTACTGGATTAATTTTTGACAAACATCATGTTGAGTGGGTACAAGTTTATAATTTTTACTCGTATATATTCACTTAAATGTTTTATACATACTAAAAATAAAGTTCATATTTGAATCGGTAAACGTTAGGCATAACTTTATTTTGATGTAAGGACATCCAAAATGATGTCATTTGAATTTGATGTCATTTCCATTCAAAAATACACACCGCCACATATTCTTACGTCATTTGAATATGT
>JAECMU010157142.1:0-10540 GCA_016106625.1 Dracogyra subfuscus | reverse complement strand
CAATACATTTGTATATTCAACAATATGGTATACCCTGCATTGTGTATAGCCAATACATTTGTATATTCGACAATACAGGGTATATTCATTATCCGTGTACCCTGTATTGTGTATAGCCAATACATTTGTATATTCAACAATATGGTATACCCTGTATTGTGTATAGCCAATACATTTGTATATTCGACAATACAGGGTATATTCATTATCCGTGTACCCTGTATTGTGTATAGTCAATACATTTGTATATTCAACAATATGGTATACCCTGTATTGTGTATAGACAATACATTTGTATATTCGACAATACGGTATACCCTGTATGTATATAGTTAATACATTTGTATATTCAACAATATGGTATACCCTGCATTGTGTATAGTCAATACATTTGTATATTCAACAATATAGGGTATGTTCATTACCCGTGTACCCTGTATTGTGTATAGCCAATACATTTGTATATTCAACAATATGGTATACCCTGTATTGTGTATAGTCAATACATTTGTATATTCAACAATATAGGGTATGTTCATTATCCGTGTACCCTGTATTGTGTATAGTCAATACATTTGTATATTCGACAATACAGTATACCCTGTATTGTGTATAGCCAATACATTTGTATATTCGACATTACAGGGTATATTCATTATCCGTGTACCCTGTATTGTGTATAGTCAATACATTTGTATATTCGACAATACAGGGTATATTCATTACCCGTGTACCCTGTATTGTGTATAGTCAATACATTTGTATATTCGACAATACAGGGTATATTCATTATCCGTGTACCCTGTATTGTATATAGTCAATATATTTGTATATTCGACAATACAGAGTATGCTCATTATTCGTGTACCCTGTATTGTGTATAGACAATACATTTGTATATTCAACAATACGGTATACCCTGTATGTATATAGCCAGTACATTTGTATATTCGACAATACAGTATACCCTGTATTGTACTGTGTTTTTTTTTTAAATGCCAAATCTCAGTTTGACAGGTATACAAAAGGGATTATAACTTAATGTGTTCGTTTTTAAAAACATACAATTTTGTGTTACACACATCTCCTGCTGTCACTTCACTGAAGTATTTAAAACACTTTTGTGTGGTAGTTTTCACAGACAATAGAAACCCTGCATCCTGGAGGTTATTATAAGACTGTCATTTTCAGTCATGTGGGATAAAAGTACACCCAAGGTGATGAACATTTTGTATCATTTAAAAGTAAACTTTGTATCAAAGTGAAATTTTAACCATTAATAAATAACATAATGGTTTTATATTTAAAAAAAACAATATTCAATGTTGAATACTTTATATGTTATTCAACTTTAAAAAGTGCTTGGCATGGAGAGGAATAACTAAAAAAAAAAAATTCCTTTTTGCCAATCATTCATTCAGGAATATCTTGCAGTATACTAAATATAATATTATAATAATAATAATATTGACAATAATAATAATAATGAAAATACTAATAACGATGATGATGACAATAATAATAATAATTAATAATAATACTAAATAATATTAATCATATATAGGCATACTATATATACTGTTTCCATTTGAATTACTTAATGCATTAATTTATCAATTAATTACAAACTTTTAAATATTAAAAGATGTGGCCTGTGCGTTTGATATGTAGGTCAAGACCGTATTTTCTGCTGAATCTTTGTCCACAAGTTTGACACATAAACTGTCTCCCTTGGTGTTCTCTCATATGATGCCGATAGAGGGCAGAGCTTTTGGTGTAACGATTATTACAAATGGAGCATATGTGTTCCGGATGAGAAAACTCTTTGAAGAATGCAGAATTTTGTAAATTTCTGAAAGCAAAAAAAAAAGAATGTTTTTAATTTTCCCAATACAAAATATTATTATTATTATTATTATTATTACAGTGAACTCTGTCTACACTACTGGCCTCGGTGGCGTTGTGGTTAGGCCATCGGTCTACAGGCTGGTAGATACTGGGTTCGGGTCCCAGTTAAGGTATGGGATTTTTAATCCAGATACCGACTCCAAACCCTGAGTGGGTAAGTAAAACCATTTGCACCGACCATTGATCCATAACTGGTTCAACAAAGGCCATGGTTTGTGCTATCCTGCCTGTGGGAAGCGCAGATAAAAGATCCCTTGCTGCTAATCGGAAAGAGTAGACCATGAAGTGGCGACAGCGGTTTTTCTCTCAAAATCTGTATTGAGTGCGTTGTTAAATAAAACATTTCTGTCTTTCTTTCTGTCTACACTAGACACTTATAGGACAAAGTAAAAAGTCCGGTTTTAAAGAATATTTGTTTTAGAGAGGTTGTTCTGTACTAATATATAAAAAGAAACCTGTAAAAAAAAAACACATTAAGTTTTCATAAAATTCCTGTTAAAGTTTACAGAGATTTTCTAGGGTTTCACTGCATTATTATTATTATGATTATTATGATACATGTATTATTATTATTATTATGACTACTACTGCTACTGCTGCTTCTGCTACTGCTACCTCTACCACTACTACTACAACTACTACTTTTTCTCTTCTTCTTTTTAACTTGACTGTTACTTTTAAGTTTTCCTTTGCTATACCATTTATAACAAATTTATGTCAAAATTTTGTTTTGTCTATTGACACCACTGGAGCATATTAAGTTCAAGTTCTTTATTGCTTTAAGTTTTTACAACTTATCAGCATAAATCAATACACAACAAAATAATAAATATACACAGGATATGTACAGGATTATGGTGGAGAGTGATTTAGTAAATAATAATGAAATTAATATTGATTAGTCATCAGCAACTGGGTGTTAAACAGGACAGTTTTCACATATAGTGTTCAAAGGAAACCTGCTACATGTGTTTTCAACAGCAGCAAGGGATCTTTCAAATGCACTTTCATTCACAGACAGGACACCACATACCAAAACCATTGATATACAAGTCTTAGAGCACTGCTTAATGGGTCCACTTAGGAGGTTCGATCTAATGTCCTCAAGCTCCTCAATCATGTGTGCTACTCACTGAGCTAAATCCCACCCAAAACATAACCAAAACAAAGAAAGGAAGGAAAGAAATGTTTTATTTAATGACACTCAACACATTTTATTTACAGTTATATGGTGTCAGACATATGGTTAAGGACCACACAGATTTTAAGAGGAAACCCGCTGTCGCCACTTCATGGATTACTCTTTCTGATTAGCAGCAAGGGATCTTTTATTTGCTCTTCCCACAGGCAGGATAGCACAAACCATGTTCATTGATCGGTGCAAGTGGTTTACACCTACCCATTGAGCCTTGCGGAGTACTCACTCAGGGTTTGGAGTCAGTATCTAGATTAAAAATCCCATGCCTCACCTGGGATCCGAACCCAGTACCTATCGGCCTGTTGACCGATGGCCTAACCACGACGCCACCGAGGCTGGTCAAAAGCATAACAAATCAACAATTCTAAAGATATACATATACAGTCAAACCTGTCTTAAGCGGTCAGACAAGGGAGTAAATAAAAGTGGCCGCTTATGACAGGTGGCCACTGAGTACAGGTTGCCACATAGTTAGTCTTTAAAACATTTGTTGTTGTTTCTTGTTTTACCGTCTGTACTACTAACCAACGGATGGGTTGAAATTTCCACCACCAAGGGTGTACTTTTTCTATCCCACATGACTGCATATGATGAACTCTTTTTCTCCAATCCATTCGATAAATAAACTATTAACAAACAAAGATGGCTAAAAAAGTAACTTTTTTATTTGACTATTTTATCATAAATAACCTACAGTGTAGTACCTCAACTCCTTTAATATCATTCCATTGAAATATGTACTTGACTGACCCCTAGATTACGAAGATCTTAACAGGCACATAAAAAAAAATATCACTATTAAAAAAATGCAGTGTCGGAAGAAGGCAAAATCAACATGACTGTTCCTTATGAAGTAATGTCCTGCACATCACTGTTGGGGGTAAATCCTGTTATTATGCTGTGCGTGTGGGTGTTTTCAAGTCACCGGGTGCAGGAATTTTAAATCCATCAGCCATGCTGGTTTTCATAACAGACCATCAAAACCACTGGCAGCCACCAATAGTCTTGACTATTTTATTTATAACCTTCTGCAGTTGGAGATTTTAAATCTTTGTAATATCTGGAATTATCATCCAGCTTGCACATATTTATTTTTGATTCATTACTAAAATGTTTTTTCAATGACATGGTTACTCGAACATCTAATTTCTTGCCTTATTTTCTAATCCAGATGAATACAATATGTATATTGGATGTTTTCCTAAATCTGGGGCAGGACATAGCCCAGTGGTAAAGTGTGGTCTGAGATCGATCCCCATCAGTGACCCATTGAGCTATTTCTCGTTTCAGCTAATACATCACATCTTGTATATCAAAGGCTGTTGTATGTGTTATCCTGTCTGTGGGATAGTGCATATAAAAAACCTCTTGTTACTAACGGAATTTCTTTTTTGTGGGTGTCCTCTCTTAGTCTAAGACTATATGTCGAAATAGCGGGCATAGCCCAGTGGTACAGTGCCTGCCTGATGCACGGTCGGTCTAGGATTGATCCCCGTCAGCTAACCACTGGGGTTTTCCTCGACATAACCATATGTCCGACGCCGATATAACCGTACTTATAATGTGTTGAGTGCGTCGTTAAAAAACCCCAACATATGTCGAAATTACCAAATGTTTGACATCCAATAGCCAATGATTAGTAAAGCAATGTATTTTAGTGGTGTTGCTATGCTTTTATTTTTTCCCCTACAAATCTGTAATCCAGCATAGTATTTAGCTAGTAACATTAACAATACAATAAATTATCAACTTACTCCAAGGCAGATAATCAAATCTGAACAAAACTGTTCTGAATCTATTATACCTGGTAAACTTAAATTGCATTTCAATGGAGCAAACTAAGTGAATAATGTTTTTTAAAGATTTGATTTGGAGATCTAAACATATGTTTAACAAGTCCATTGTTATGTACTGTATAAATAAAAACAGAATGCAATATAGTGACAAAAAAATTAATTACGTCTTCGATATTTATTATTTTTCTTCAAATTTACATAAAATATTGCATAAAACTACAAATGTGTCTAAAATATAACCTAGCACCCTAAAAATATGTCAGAATGTCAGTAAAAATCAAGGTCTTTTAAAAATGGAGTTTTCAGAATTTCATACATGAACAATTAACTATGTTAATGGAAATTAAAGACATCAACCCAATTTTGGCATGTTATTTTTAATATAAAAATAAATTGCTATTAAAATCTAAGTTCAACCTAGATATATTGCCATATTTAAAAGCAGTTGTACATGGCAAGTCAAATACCATGTAAAAAGAAATTATTCAAATCTTTACATTATGAATTATGGGCCAAAACCAACTTTTCCTCACTGCTTACTTTTATTCAAACTCCATTCAGAGCCATGTACAGTGTTATTATCAAGGTCAAGGACATTGTCAACTTGCATGCTCAAGTGATGGTTAATTAATCAGTCAGTTTAATTAAATTAAATGACACAATCATAATATTTTTATTATATGCTGAATATGGGTGTATACTACCACGTCAAATCCCATAGACAACATTAACCCAATATTGGTAAATTGCTATTCAAATCTAAGTTCAGGTTGCCTAGATATATAATGTATTACCATATTTAAAAGCAGTTGTAAATACCATGTAAAAAGAAATTATCCAAACCAACTTTATGTCATGTCATAGGGTTTAATGTGCACATTCAGAACAAGCTGTTGTAGTGCACACCTGTCGTGGGCGCAAGAGCTTGCGAAGCAAGCTCTTTCATCCAAGACAGAAAGTTGGGAGGGATGTAGGACGGACCGCCTGCACTGGCAGATGCAAGGGAGCACCAGCAGTCCGATCAAGATCGGTAGCAAGCGGGGTTGAACCAACTTTCCTCAGTGCTAACTTTTATTTAAACTCCACTCAGAGCCATGCATGTACAGTAGTTAAGGTCACGGTCATTGTCAAATTCCATGGTCAAGTGATAGTTAATTAATCAAACAGTTTAGTTTAATTAAATTAAATGACAACAATCATAATACTTTTTGTTATGCACTGAATATGAACTGGGCGGGCAGCATAGCCCAGTGGTACAATGCCCGCCTGAAAAGGATCGATCCCCGTCAGCTAACCACTGGGTTTTTTTCTCGACATAACCATATGTCCGACGCCGATATAACCGTAATTACAATGTGGTGAGTGCGTCGTTAAAAATAAATAAATAAATAAAATGAATATGAATATAAACTATAGGTTGTACTTTATCAAATAAAATCCTATAGGCAACCATATTAATGTTTATGTTTAAAAACACTATATGCAATATATCAACCAAACTATGACCCATAAATATCAGTACTACAACCACAAAGTATTAACTGAGGAAAATGGTACCTTTCATGGCTCATTTTCAATATAACCAGATTTGTTAATAACACCCCTAGTTTTGCACACAAAGTACCCTACACATGTTTCAAGGACAAGGATACTTAACATAGTGGAACTAGATGAAATAAAACTGCATACATTATTTGCCAAGATATAAAACTAAAGTTTTTACAACCGACAGAATCACATTTATCACCACTGGCAGGACTTGGCAGGCTCTATCAAATGTTCAGTTCACCTCAAACTTTGACTCAGCCAATGTTATTTGGGTTAGTACTTCCTATAAGAATATGAAGATCTCCCCAATCCCCAGGCTTGTCATATTCTCTTGTGAATACATTCCTGAGGTGAGTGAGTCTTAAACTGCTGAAAGGGTTTCTTCACTGGCTTCATATTCTTTCTTGGGCCAGATCATTTTCCACCTTATGGATGTTTTCTTGTTTTGGACCACCTTGGCTGGAAGGAACTGTGCAATTCATGTAAAAACCCTCTGATTTCAGTAATGGTAGATGTGTATATTTATCTTTTAAAAAACCCAGTCAGCATGCTTAGTATGTTTGTTTTTTTTAATGACACTTTTCTTGATTCTTTGTTTCCATTTTCTGTTGCACCATATGCCAATCCTCTTGGTAGATGTCATGATACAGGTTAGATAAACCCACAAACTCCAGTATAGGGATCCCATATGTCTCACCCTTCATCTTACCCAGTATTTTCTTATTCTCAGAACTGGTGAGGATGTCCTGAAGTATCGAACAGATGTAGATCATGTAACATGTCATCACAAATGTCGTCTGTCTGGATGCTGTAGCAAAGTGAGTCAGTGTCAGTAAGCAACAGTTTAGACCTTGATCCATACTTGTTCTTAGCTTAGTAACTTGTTTGACGTGTCCATATATCACTAGGGGGTCGAACACGCCTATCCTGAGTCTGGCCTCCTTGAGGATCAGGGTCTGACTCGGGACAGGGACTTGTTCTTAATGTAATTATAGTGATCGTCACACATGAGGATTTCTGGATATATCCTGAATGGAAAATCCCATGTAGATGGGTCTGTTCAAGAGCAGCCAGTACTTCCGCATGTGAATGGCCACCAGATCATCATTGAAGATGCTAAATGTATGAAACTGGATTATGTAATGAACTTATGACTGTTGAAAACTTTCACATCCACATGCTTTTTCAAGTTCTCCATTGTATTGCCAATGACAGAGTTGTTTATTATTCTTAAAACAGAAGAAGTCCTTTTCAAAATAATTTTTAGCTTATTATAGTCAATGTAGGATTTCAACCATAGGCGTTGTTTAAAGGCCACAACCCAATGGATTTATCAGCTTCATCTCCAATGGTCCACATACAATTTCAAATTGTGGTAGTGCAAGGTCTTTGAGATGCTGGGAAGTAAAAAGAGATGGCATATTTTCAGTCACTGTCATTATCTTCAAGAGCATGAGTATAGGCCTACTCGTTATGGTGATCTCATACTTATTAAGGATAGTCGAAGTCGACTTCTAAAATGTAATGTTTAGCTGCATTGTTGGGTGTGGTGTAATGCTGCCAGAATCAAAACCATAAAACATGTCTAGGCCCAATTGTGAATATTCATGTTGGCATTCTAGGATTGGCTCTCAATTTGATGGGGAGGGGGGTCAGTATAAAACCACATGGATGGTAAGGCCAAACTACTCTGTCCACTCCCCGTCACCAGTATTCGAAGAATGAAATGTAGATTTTCAAAATAGATTCATTGAGAGATTTGTCAAGGTCTTCAAACTTGAAGCTGACAGAAAACTTGCCTCAGAAGAATTAATTATTCATCTGTATCAGTAGTCTCCCCTATCTTCAAGGTTATTTTGACCTTGATGGACAAATACCACTTGATCCAGCCTCGGTCTCCAATAGCTGTAATTGAGTAGTGCCTTGCCTTCTTCATATTGACTCTTCATGAAAAGCATATGGTCATATTTCTGCATTCTCTCTCCTGGTGAGGCTGGACATAGCCCAGTTGTAGAGCGCTCGCTCGATGCACGGTCGGTCTGGGATTGATCCCCATCGGTGGGCCCATTGGGCTATTTCTCGTTACAGCCAGTGTACCACGACTGGTATATCAAAGGCCGTGGTATGTGCTATCCTGTCTGTGGGATGCTGCATATAAAAGATCCCTTTTTGCTAATCGGAAAGTGTTGCCCATGAAGTGGCGACAGCGGGTTTTCTCTCTCAATATCTGTGTGATCCTTATCCATATGTCTGTTGCTATATAACCATAAATAAAATGTGTTGAGTGTGTCGTTCAATAAAACATTTCTTTCTTTCTTTCTTTCCCTCTCCTGGTATAATATGTACCTGCACCATCTCACCTAGGACTTGCAGATCGCACTGGGGGCAGAGTCTCAGTGGGAGCTTCCCATGAGGCTTTACTTGCACCTCCTCTGGTGACGCTCGAGATTATCTCGTCTTGAGAAATTTGTTTCACACTTTTGACATTTGAACTTATTGGTGCCATGGGTTGTCATCTTGTGGCGGTTTAAACTCCGTTTATGAGCAAAGGTTTGTCCACATTCACCACAAGCATGTTCAAGTCCCAGTGTTTTGGCAGGTCGTCCATGTTCAACTTCCATCATTGTCTTGCCTTCCATACTGTAAGAAAATACAATTCTCAAGAGTCACGGACTGAATGTTTCTTTAAACTGTCTGTCTCAATAGTTCTCAATTTTGACATCCTATATATAGATCTCGTTTGGAACAGTTTATTAACAGAGTAGAAACAAATGTTGATAACACACTGTACTCAATATAATCTGAAATAAAAATGTGTTGAGTTGGTCGTTAAATAAACCATTTCCTTCCTTCTGTCCAGACACATTAATATAATAGTCTAATGAAATAATTCCACTAAATTGGAATGGCTCTCTGTTATCCCATGTCACACATAGGTGGGATATCCTAGGACAAATGTGGGTGGGTGGGGCGGAGTGGGGTGGGTAGAGTCCTACATCACAAGGCATAACTTATATACATTCCCACTTAGGGAGTATTATTCTATCTGTGGCATTCAATCTTTTATATGCATCATCCCACAGCAGACTTCAGTCAAGAGAAAGCAGGAGGTGTGTGTTGAAAAAGTAGTAGATTTTGTCCAAAAAAACTGGAGATTTTTTTAACTCAACACAATTTAACCTAAAATTGCAAGGTTGTTGTAAACATTATTATAATATTATGTTATATGAAAACTACATAATGTCATATATATTTGTTAACCTTAGATCTTGGCTTTAATTTTTTTTAAATTTTTAAAAATTATTTATTAATTTTAAAAAATGTAAAAATATATGTGTATACATTTCTTTTTAAAGTTTCAATATTATTATGATTAAACAAATTAATTAATCAGATTATGTTACACCATCATTTGTGGTTTATGTACCTAAGACAATTTATATTAATCTTATAAATTAATATTCAGTTTTTACTATAATGAAGAACAGTGGCGTGGTATTTATTTAAAATCATAATGATGCGATAGATATTGTATTTCCATAAATAAAACCTCATTATGGACACAGAATTATACCCATTTCCGTGGATAACTTTATATTAAACACAACATTTATTAATTATTAATTTTTTTATTTTTTTTATTGAAGTGTACCCTTGTTACCAACATTTT
The DNA here is from genome assembly GCA_016106625.1 of Dracogyra subfuscus. Classification (NCBI taxonomy): domain Eukaryota; kingdom Metazoa; phylum Mollusca; class Gastropoda; order Neomphalida; family Peltospiridae; genus Dracogyra; species Dracogyra subfuscus. The sequence goes on along the minus strand of JAECMU010157142.1, from coordinate 420 downwards.
TCTGCACAAACATACAAAATGAACTGACACAAGTATGTTTATATAGCTACGGTAATTGGTCTTTTCTTTGTCTTGCAGTGACCTGTGATTTTAACATGCATCGTTCGTATTGCCGTCAACTCTGGGTCAGAGTCTGGCACTTCAGATCCATCATAGTTACTTCCCTTGTGTTATTTTGGCAAAAGGGGATTGATTTTTTTATGCCTACAAAAATGTTATTTAACAGGAGAAATTGTCTCCTACACAGGGTGTCAGGAGATTTCATCAAAATCAGGAGACTCCTGCCGAATCCAGGAGGATTGACAGGTCTGTCCCACAGACAGGACAGCACATACTACAGTCCTTCATAAAACCCCCTATCTGGTCTACGTCCCACCCCCTATCTGGTGTACGTCCCACCCCCTATCTGGTCTACGTCCC
>JAECMU010157033.1:0-10319 GCA_016106625.1 Dracogyra subfuscus | reverse complement strand
TCTCTCTCTCTCTCTCTCTCTCTCTCTCTCTCTCTCTCTCTCTCGTTCGTTTGTAATCATTTATTTATTTTAAAATTACTATCTAAATTCATCAGGAAGTACTATAAGACCTGTACAGTCGTTCTGGTTATTAGTATCTCAATATTAAAATTACTGTTAGCTCTTCTTTATTGAAATAAAACTGGTTTTGCCATTCGCTTGGTACGTTTTGATTTTATAGAGCTATTTAAAGGGCCGATCAACAGTCGTACAACGAAAAATCGGGTATTTTTCAAACGCCTTTTGTCTCCAGGCTTTCTTTCACAAAATACTTTGAGGGTACGTAATAAAAAGTAAACACATCATATGCAACCCTATATAAATGTTTTCTTTTTAATTCTGTTTTTAAAAACACCCACCCCAAAACCAAACAACGTTATGGTGTTACGAAAACTGGATATTTCTACAAACGACCTTGTTTTTCGTGACCTGCATTGCATGGAGTATCTTGAAGTGACATGGGGAAGCTATTTTCTGGTTTTGTTTTTTTGTAAAACGTACGTGATTTGTTGAAATTCAGGTACTATATCCGCACTCATTTTGAAGGTCACATGTGACCTTTGTGGCCATTTTGAATGTTGCCATACGTGAAGCCTAATGTTCTCTAGTGTAGGTACTATATAGCCTGTAAAATGATTTACCGTAATGCAGACGACCAGATTTTGTCATATGTAGAACCTTTTGTTCCTTATAGTATTTTTGGCTAGCTGATGGAATAGTTCAGTTTTAGATTCTAAACCTACGTGATTTAGCAGATAACCATACTATATTAAGGAGTTTTTAGATTTACGGGTGTTGTTATCTATTTGATCCCGCAAATGTCATTTTTGACCAAAGGCGTTAGCCTGAGGTAAAAAAATTCAATTTGGTTACAGATATTAAACCATACATTTTATCCAGGGTCCTACATATTAAAGGGACATAACCCTGAGTTACAAAAGATACCTTTAAATGACTAGGTACATCACTCCAAATAGGCTGAATTTTCAGCTAAAATATTTTTGGATCTAGGGACATAGCTCCTACGATAGCCTTGAATAATCATTTTAAATAAAAAATAAATAAAGTTTGTTTTGTTTAACAACACCACTAGAGCAGATTGATTTATTAATCATCCGTAATCAGTCATTTTGAACCAGTTATAGAAAGGAAAGAAAGAAATGTTTTATTTAATGATGCACTCAACACATTTTAATTATGGTTATTTGGTGTCAGACATATGGTTAAGGACCACACGGATATTGAGAGAGGAAACCTGCTGTCGCCACTTCATGGGCTACTTTTTCCGATTAGCAGCAAGGGATGTTTTATATGCACCATCCCACAGACAAAATAGCACATATCACGGCCTTTGATATACCAGTCGTGGTGCACTGGCTGTGACAAGAAATAGCCCACCGACGGGGATCAATCCCAGACCGACCACTCATCGAGCATGCGCTGTACCACTGAGCTACGTCCTGCCCTTCATAGAAAGGAAACCTGCTACATATTTCCATTAGTAGCAAGGGATATTTTGTATCCACCATCCCACAGGATAACACATACCACAACCTTTGATATACCAGTTGTGGTGCACTGGCTGGAATGAGAAATAGCCCAATGGGCCCACTGACGGGGATCGATCCCAGACTCACTGCGCATCACTGAGTTTTTGTTTGTTTGTTTGTTTAACAACGCACTCAACACATTATAATGACGGTTATATCGGCGTCGGACATATGGTTATGTCGAGAAAAAACCCCAGTGGTTAGCTGACGGGGATCGATCCTAGCGCATCACAGCTACGTTCCGCCCCAAATATAAAATAATAAAACATCCAAGCTGCTTAATTTTCTAAATAATAATAATGAAACAAATTTTGTAAAAATATTCCTTGTTTATTTGGTATATAGTGGTTATTACCAGTGTGTGTCGGTGTCATCAATACGATATATTCGGAATAAAAATTCAATTAGGTGAGCCAATGGATTAATAAAACATCTTTTCCTAAACTGTATACATAACTTTACTTCCTGTCAGACATTACTGGACATTCAAAGCGGCATTCCGTGGTATATATTTATTATTTACACAGAAAATCCCATTATGTCTGGTGCATATAAGATTCCGCAGTCTGAATTGGTTTCACTACACTGGCTTTTCCAAGAAAAAAATAAACCGAGAATTTTGAAAGTAGGACACTTTTGGTGGGTGCCCACTGGGCTAAAATTAGTACGGTTCATCTATTGTGGCATTACAAAAACCAAGCAGTCAATTCCTAGCAGACAATTACGCTAGCAGCCAATTTCAGAAGACTCATGTCGACGTTCTAAACATGGGACTCGTACGCCTTTCGATTGCTACCTGTATTTCACACTTTTAAACACACTGTTATGCTAATTTTTATTATTCACTACAACTTAAGAATTTTAAGAGTTTTAAAGAGTATCTTTATATAAAAACAACACAAAAACAAAATAACCAATACTTAACCATTTTATTAAGCACTTTTAAAATATCTGAAGTATCACTTTAAAAATCATTCCGTACTACAGTAATATAGGATGTCCAACTAGTTTCATATACATTATACCACAACACACATTAGGGTTTAGAACGTCGCCATGCGTGTCTGCTGAAGTTGGCTGCTAGAAAGTGACTGCTAGAATCTGTATGGTATAACAAAATGGCAAGCCATATTCTAATTGACTAATAAGCATTTGATGATATGCGTTAATGACGACAACTTGTGAGTGAATTAAAAGTGCAGTTATGCTTGTATTTGAACTTCGAACTTGACTGTATACGATTGAAACCAGACCATGCAGCTTCAAATAACGTACGTTTAAGTAAAGCTGTGTCTTTGCTAATGGAAATGTAAAACTCGAATGACATCGTTTTGGATATCCTAACATAAAAATAAACTAGTGCTCAATGTGTTTTGTTTTCTGAATGATGGACAGCTTTCAGTGTAAAGTTTCTATTGAAATATTTGTGTTCGATGACTATACATGCATACATCCATTATGGAGTGTCACCATAGAATGTTTACTTTAATATCAATAAATGTCAGGGATGTGAGTGACCAAATGTCAAAAACTCAGAAAATTGTTTGGTGGTGTCTGGGGCAGACGATATCTTTGTGTCGTGTTGCCATTGCTGCTTCACAAAAGTCAGGCTAAAACGAACCAATGAAATGTCGCCTAACAACAGAAACCCTCAGCAAATCTTGTTACTGTTCGGTGCGGGAAGGGAGATAAGTCGAATGACGGAAATACTGGTAAAAAGCTTAAAAGAAGGACAAAACCATTAAATTTATATCTTTAGTTATTCGCGAAAAAAAGAAGAAAGAAGAAGTGGAATTTGGGTCATGAAAATGCAGAATTCCGCAAAAACTTGGAAATCTCACATCACTGAAATGTATTCTAAATGTATGTCATCTGAAAAACATCACATACTGTTATTACACTAGATATGCTAGCTATTATATGATAAATATATTTATATTTAAAAAAGAAAATTGGTGGGGTGGGCAAGCCTTCCGATTATGATGTCTAGAGCAGGGGTTGGTGTGGGTGACAGCTATATCCTACAGGATCCTACAGAGCACGTAACTTTGACATCCTCTGAAAGCCCCTATTGATTTGGGTTATTTAATCAAACCTATATAAAGCCGACTAAACGTTTTGGCTACAGCTAATTTGGATCCTGCTTCTAGCATCCTGGGCCCACATTTCTAAAGCTATCTTGGTGCCACAACATCATAAAACCATCCTAAGCTATGACGTCACTACGGCGTGTGTTGTAGTGACATCACAAGCTATGATGGTTTTTATAAGTTTGTAGTGCGAAGATACTTTCAAAAAGTGGGTCCTGGTTTTTTGACAGTTTTACGTCTTATCATTTATGCATTGAAAAATGTCTTCAGTGTTGCACCACATTATCATTTCCCCGGAAACGACAACTATCACAGAGTACTTGGAGTGATGTCCCATCGATCTACGTGTCTCCAGTCATGATGGCAATGAACTCTTCTTCGCAAACTGAAACAAAAATAGGGAACATAATACACTCAGTATGTAAGAGAAAGAAAGAAAGAAAGAAATGTTTTATTTAATGACACACTCAACACATTTTATTTACGGTTATATGGCATCAGACATATGGTTAAGGACCACACAGATTTTGAGAGGAAACCCGCTGTCGCCACTTCACAGGCTACTCTTTCCAATTGGCAGCAAGAGATCTTTTATTTGCGCTTCCCACAGGCAGGATAGCACAAACCATGGTCTTTGTTGAACCAGTTATGGATCACTGGTCGGTGCAAGTGGTTTACACCTACCAATTGAGACTTTCGGAGCACTCACTCAGGGTTTGGAGTTGGTATCTGGATGAAAAATCACATGTCTCGATTGGGATCCGAAAACCAGTACCTACCAGCCTGTAGACATATGGCCTAACCACGATGCCACCAAGGCTGGTAGAATATGTAAGAGCATTGGCATGTATAATACATCACCAAATCCAATCCCTAAGACGACTATAGTAAAAGATGTGACTAAAACTCCTACTTGCCGTGTATCAATCGATTTAAGAATTCACCGTAATTACTGTTTGGTTCATGCAAGTATGAACAACAAAACAAAACAATGTTCACACTGTATGACTCTGCATAGAGGGCTATACAAAAATGTGTACATCTTTTTTTTCAGTTCACACTTTCATGAACCAGAAAATAATTGTGGTCAAATCTTATACTTAAAGTTACATGCATGCTTTAACAATATATAACTGAATTTATTTTGTTTAGCTGTAAATACATATGTAGTTTTGTTTGTGTAAACGTCACTCATACTATGATGATGTTGTGTACGAATGCAAACTCTCATTCAGTTATTTGAATAAGGTGATGTTTTCAGCTAATTTTGTTAAGCGACGCCATTTCCACTAGTTACTGTGTGCATTTTTAGGGATCATTTAGTTATATTGGAAGGAATTGTCCCATTTGTGTTTAATTTATATTTTATGAAACTCAATGAAGGGAAAGTGTCTAACACTTATGCTGGTGGGGGAACTGTTTAATATTCACCGACAGCTGTAGAACAATGCTTACAAGTAAATTACAGGAATGAAGTTTCCTACATTATTTTTTTGACCACCTACTGAGTCTCATGTCATGATTAGCAAAGATGTTGTTTTAATCAATGCATATACAGGTCATTCTCACAATACCTGCTAACTACGCGTACAAGACTATATGCAAAGGAAGAATAAAAAATAATATGAAAAAAACTTATTTATTAGAATCATTATATTCTTCCCTGCGTCTGTCCATAAAAAAGGTCGCATTCGTGAGCCATTTCACAGATGTTTTTGCCAGCCTAAATTCTAAAAATACGCCTGTAACAAATCACGGTCAGGTGAATTCTGACCGTGAATTTTTTTAAACTACTAAGGAATTTTACTTTATTTTGGGGCGTATATGATCATTCAGTCATGAAGTTCAGATAATAATAATAGCATGATTAAGATGTTAGTAATAACATTTCTAGAACATGTTTTTACTTTGTAACAAGAAGTTGGAAATGTTTTGCAACTCCGGAACAAAATAACTAAAATATCCCATGACGGTGTTAAAGTGATCGAAACTATCACATGACTTTCAATAAATTCTTGTTGCAACTATATTAAAAACAAATCAGGGTGGATTGCATTCCAAATTTTGAAATTCTCGGCACAGATTGATCTCAACTTTTGATGAGTCTTGTGTATTTTTATTGCTGGTCAACTCCGGAACACAGTTTTCTCAGAAAATATTACTTTCAGTTCATTTGGCTTTACAAATTGTGTCAAAAGTGGGAGATTGTTTCCTTCTTTTCTACCTCGAATGCAATCAGGGTTGCCAACAGGAAATTTATGAATCAAAATATAAAAGGGTGAAGCACACGGTAGTGCTTTTCCATAGTGTTGTTGGGTGGTGGTAAAGAGTGTGGCAAAAGTTCAACTCCGGAATGAATTAAAAACAAAATCTTGATAAAATCAGTGGAGAACAATAACGTTTAGAACTGTTGTGATTTTCACCACTTTTCTACTAATAAAATTCTAATTTTCTTTCCATATTTCATTTTATCCTTCCTTCAAACATCAATTTATTAATTCATGTCTGTAGCCCTCCCCTTGTTGATATGTATTACACGCAGTCCTTTCTAGCCCTCCCCATTTTGATACGTATTACACACAGTCCTTTCTAGCCCTCCCCATGTTGATATGTATTACACAGAGTCCTTTCTAGCCCTCCCCATGTTGATATGTATTACACAATCCTCTCTGGCTCTCCCCATGTGTATTTGTATTACACAATCCTCTCTAGCACCACTCCACCCCCACCTACCGTGTTAATATGTACATGTATTACACAGTCCTCTCTAGCTCTCCCTTTGTTGATGTGTATTACACACAGTCCTCTAGTCCATGGTTTTATTGGGTGGTGGTAAGGAGTGTGGCAAACTTTGGCACAAAATAGCTCCGTTCACCTCTTCATAGATTATGGTAGATTTGCAGTTTCATTTTGGAGACTTTAATTTCAACTCCGGAACATTTCAATTCAACTCCGGAACGAATGAAAAACAGAAAATCGTGATAAAATCAGTGGAGACCAATAAAGTGTCTGAAAATTGAGTGCAATGTTGTCAGTACGATATTGGCAGTCGAAACTGAAGTTTATATAAGGTTCCAGCAAAAACAATTCTTTATAACATCTTTGTATTTATATAAATGACTGGACACACGCAACAAAGAGTTGTTCCACTGATACAGCTCTATGAGCTGTTGGGTCATTACCGACGACAAGTGAACAAAGTTTTCTGCCATTACACTCAAAATGTTAACGATATCTGCACCACGATCTGATTGGTCAACGTCCCAAAATGTCCGATTCAATGATATGAAAATAAAACAAGTGCTAAATTTTGACTCGTATGCCACACATTACAATATGCTTGTTGGGGTTGCAATCAGAGTGAGTCGTACAAGTCACTCGTTGTGTTTAGCAGGGCCTCAAGTGAACAGCTGTTTATAATTTTACAAAGGACATGAACTGCAGTGTCCAGTTTCGAAATATTTTAAAACCGTAGCCTCATACACAAAGCACTTATCATCTGCTTCTATTACGTTTCGTCAAATTCTGGAGAAAAAAAACGACATAAATGCTTAGTTTTTACCAGTAATTTGTATCTTTCTGCCTTAAAAACATCTCACATCTGTGGATATTTGTTTTTGTTTTTTTAAATAAATAAAAAATATTAATAAAATAAAAATTCCAGCAATTTCACAACTTGAATCAAAGTTAAAGTTTGTTTTGTTCAACAACATCACTAAGAGGACAATAATTCAAATTGGTAATTCTGAGAAAAGGAAAAGAAATGTTTCATTTTAAGACGCTCTCAACACATTTTATTTATGGTTATATGGGGTCAGACATATATGGTTAAAGACCACACATATGTTGAGAGAGGAAACCCGATGTTGCCACTTCATGTGCTACTCTTTTCGATCAGCAGCAAGGGATCTTTTATATGCACCATACCACAGACAAGGTAGCACATACCACAGCCTTTGATATATAATATCCCTGTCGTGGTGCACTGGCTGGAACGGGAAATAACCCAATGGGCCCCACTGACGGGTATGGATTCCAGACTAACCGTGCATAAAGTGAGCGCTTTACCACTGGGCTACTCATCAGAGGAAACTTTTTCTCTAATGCAGCAAGAAAACTTTTATATGCACTTCCCACACAAAGAGAAAAGCACATAACACGCCATTTAGCCTGTTGTGGTGCACTGGTTGAAATGAAAACAAAACACCCACAATCAGTTGAATGAATCCAACGAGGTGATTTGATCCTAAGACCAAGGCACCTCAAGCAAGCACTGAACTACATCCATCCCCTAGCTTGTATGACGAGTGTAAGAAAACAACAAACTAACTTTCACCGTCTCCATCTCGGTCAAACTCTTCAATCATCGCCCGCAGTTCTTCGTCTGTCATGTTCTCTCCCAGCTCCCTGAATAACAAAAGTCAGGGCTCGAAATTTCAAGTAAAATATGACCTACTTGTTGCATAGTATTTTTATAAAATGGCAGGCCAAATATGACCTGCTGATAAAACAATATGGCACAGAGTGAGTGGGGGGTTTGGGACAGTGTATGGAAAATTAGGCACGGTTTCTGCCAGAGGGTAAAACGGGTATGCAGGGCTGTGGCTAGAGGGGAGGGGGCAATTTATAGAAACTTAAAAGAAAATTCTCTACTTAACTGCTTTAAAAAAAAAAAAAAATGCTTAATGAGTTTTAGACTTAACTACTCAGTTGCCCCTCTCCCAACAACAAAAGTCCTAGCTATGGCCCTGGTATGGTGCCATACCCAAATTATTTTGCAGAATTTGTTTTGTAAGGTAACCTTTTGACAAAATTAATGACTGTTTAAGACTTTATCATTACAGTATGATTCTTTTTTATTTTTATTTTTTTGTTTAACGACGCACTCAACACATTATAAATACGGTTATATAGGTGTCGGACGTATGGTTATGTCGAGAAAAAACCCAGTAGTTAGCTGACAGGGATCGATCCTAGACCGACCGCGCATCAGGCGGGCACTGTACCACTGGGCCATGCTGCCCGCATGATTTTCTTAACCCATAACCCATAAACATGAATGCTCTGTTGACTGGTTTGATACAATTCCATAATGGGCCCATTCCATGTTACGTGTGTTACACTTCAGACTCATTTCGGGTGAAAATGTGTGTAAATTAGAAGTCTATGAAAGGGCTTCTGTTATAACGAACTGACTAGTAATAATCCTACTTTAGTACTTTACAAAATAAAACAAGAAACTTTGGCTAAATTTCAAACATGCTTGTAATAGCTTAGATTTGATTGCGTTACGTGTGTTACATTTGTACAACAGACATTTTCCTGTCAGATTTGAAAGTTGCCAAAGTTCTGTGAGTTTACAAGTGATAATAAAATGTTGTATGTTGCTTTTAATAACCAAAGTGTAAGTTAATATTTATCAGAAAAAAATAGTCTTATTATTCAAATATTTATTTTCAAAATCATTAACATGTAGTGTTACGTGTGTTACATAAATTTGTTACGTGTGTTACACGTCTGATTTCAGAAACTGAACACTGGCTTGTAAGCATCGTATCACAAACAGCGGGCAGCTTAGCCCAGTGGTACAGTGCCCGACTGATGCGCGGTCGGTCTAGGATCGATCCCCGTCAGCTAACCACTGGGTTTTTCTCTCGACATAACCATATGTCCGACGCCGATATAACCGTACTTATATTGTGTTGAGTGTGTGTTTAATTTGTTTTACTGCCTTTTGTTTTTATTGACTGTTAATAAAAATTTTAACAGAAATGTAAAGTATTCTTTTTTCAGGGGTGGATTTAGAGGGGGTTAGCACCACTCACTTTTTTTCAGTGGCAAATACCACTCAAATAATATTGCCTGTTTACGCTCACTCATACTTGTAGTACTAATATTCCAATCAGTGCATCCTAAACCTCCTTTTACAAAATCTTATATCAGACTTGTAAAAATAAGAAGGCAACTTGTAAATTTCATTGGCTATTGCAGCCTTTGCATAAAATGTCATGTTTTAAATTGCTCATAGTAATCTGATTATTATATTAAAGGTGAATTACATTGTTTAGGAAGACACTAAAGAAGATACATTTATAGAGCTGCTACCTATATTGAAAAATTGGCTGCTGGTAGGATAGGGGCAGGGTATCTGTCAGAAATAGATTTTTGAGTATAGTGCTATGGAGTTTAATCCATCCAGTCAAGGGGGTCTCCCACAGAAATGAAATGGGTTACATTTAGAGTTATAGGGTTAAGAAAAGCATACAGTAATGATAAGAGTAATTAATTTTGTCAAAAAGTTAACTTAAAATAATAAAATCTGCCAAACAATTTGGGTATAGCACCATACCCGTTTTACCCTCTTGCAGAAACCTGGGTTTTGGGGTTGGCAAAGCCACTTGTAAGAATTTAAAGCAAGAGATCAGTATATCATATGGACATTGAACTGCCACATTTTGATGAATCTGTGTCCCTTATGATAAAACACTATTGCACTGTAGTGATTGGTAATTACATATAGATCACTAGTAATAGATGTTGCAGAGCTCACACTGGAAGAAATTTAGTTTTTTCAGATATATATATCAAGAGTTTACAAATTTTTTATTCAAAAGTGACTAATTTAAAGAACATTTTATTT
>JAECMU010156961.1:0-10234 GCA_016106625.1 Dracogyra subfuscus | reverse complement strand
TGTCCTGGAAAAGTCCTGGAAATGTCCTTGAATTTGATGTGTTTCCAAGTGTAAGAACCATGTAGATATGTGATGGCTGCTTTAAGGATAGTTTTCAGAGACTTTGCTGGTAGGATGTCATGATGCTTTAAATATTCACAACTGGCATTGTTAGGTCTAGAATCTGCTACTGGGATCTCATAATCTGATTGATAATGATTTATTCTAATTATTTTAAATTGGACACTTAATGGACCAAATAAGAGGTATCTCGATTTTGAGAGGTTCTATACCATACTGATATTTATAAAGAGACCTAAAAATACATCCAGTTTTGAGTGAATTGTGTTTACAGAGGGTCCAATTATGAGGGTTTCACTGTATTTTAAATGTTATAGTATTGTTTAGGCCACATAAAAGAATATGTGTTGTATTTTTTTTTCGTCCACCGTAAACCTTTTTTTCCACCTACGGATCTTCAAAACAGCGAGAGGATGCAGACTTTGTTTGAGATGTTCATGAGATCAGTGATTTTTAAAATGTACTAGCCATGATTAAATATTCACTAGCCCTACTTTAAATAAATACAATTTTACTAATGGTAATATCAGATATGTCACCTAAAGAGGGAGATTGAGCTTAAATGTTTTTAGATTGGACTGGAAAGGGTGGCAGGATATTCATATGTAAACGCAGCATTTGACAAGGTTTTTTACCCACTAGCCGTCTGGCTAGTTATAGTTATTATTTACTAGCCCAACACTGAACATCACTAGTCATGAGAGTGGGTATACCATAATCTAGAAGCCCTGGATGTTACTTTATTGCTATTTGCTAAAACCAGTATGACAGATTTTAGGAATTATTTATTTATTATTATTATAATTGTTATTATTAAGTTATACCCTACCTATCCTAAAAAACAAACACCACATATATTGTAACTGTTTTTGATCTTATTGTTATTTGTTGTGTTTAGAATCTGCTAGCGGAGACTCGTGAACCTCTGTCGTTCATCGTGTTCATCCCCGAGTGGAGAGACCCACCCACAGAGGCCCTCATGAGGTTAGAAACCAGCAGGTCAGTATCCTCTACCTCATTTCATTTATTGTTATACCGGCCTCGGTGGTGTTGTGGTTAAGCCATCAGACATAAGGCTGGTAAGTACTGGGTTCTCAGTCCAGTGTAACACTACACCAACGTCTGACTAGCCACTAACCTGGACAGACAGCCCAGATGGTAAGTATCCGCTACCTCATTTCATTTACACTTATTTCTGTACTTCTATCCAATTGCGGTTCAAGCACACTGTTCTAGGCACATGCACCAGCTATCTGATCTGTATGTCAACAACAGTGGATTAATGCTTAGTTATTAGTGGTGTGTGAGAAGTTGGTATGGTAGCCTTATTGGAGTTGTTAAACTCGCTCTGGATGGGAGCCGGTACCAGGATGTCAAACCAGTATTGACCAGCCCTACGTCTCATGGTTTAACCACTAAACGCCATGGTCCACTACCTCGCTCAGTTTGGTAATTTATTTATGTATGTAAATGTTTATAATGTTTTAAGAAATAATTTGTCTGCCAAAACATAAATTCCAGTCCAAACGTTTTTACTCATTTATATATCCTTTAAAACATAACTTTGTGTAAGCCAGTTAGCCTGTTTTAGAGGTGGTTTGGTTAGTAGGTATTTTAATATCTATTTCTAATTTTAGTTTTAATTTTATACTGATGCCTTAAAATAATTGTGTATTTCAGGAAATCCAAACTTGTTTAGAAAAAAGGACTTTTTGTCTTTTTTGGATATATTTTTGTTGTTGTTTTAGACTTTTGATTACTGTGCCAGTGGAGTGAGTGCTCTGCAAGGCTCAATGGGTAGGTGTTAACCACTTGCACTAACCAGTGATCCATAATTGGTTCAACAAAGGCCATAATTTGTGCTATCCTGCCTGTGGGAAGCACAAATAAAAGATCCCTTGATGTTAATCAGAAAGATTAGGCCATGAAGTGGCGACAGCGGGTTTCCTCTCAAAATCTGTGTGGTCCATAACCATATATATGTCTGATGCCATATAACCATAAATAAAATGTGTTGAGTAAATCATTAAATAAAGCATTTCTTTCTTTCTTTATATGGAAAAAAAAACCCAACTTTTTTTTGATCTTGAGTATAAACAGCAAAACAAACATTAAAAAAAAATACCTACAAGTATGCTAAATATTTAATATTTTCAGATTTAACCGAAAGCAGCTGATCTTCCCGCCATTTGAACACGAATACAGACATGGCTTTCAGCATGTATGCAACAAGTAAGCAATGGTGATATTCTTTGACTAGAGATATCACACTGTCGAGATTGACTGTTACAAACATAGATATTAACGCACTGGTGCAGGGGATAATTAAATCCAGTCTGGTCTTACAAATTGTCCCATGCCCTTGCTGGGACTCGAACCTATGGCACCAAATCGCTCGCAAATTGCTGACTAACCACGATGTGTTCTGAGCTATCCAGGCATGTATGTATGATTTTATAAAATTTAATACAGTAAAAAAAATAATTCCAAATTGCCCCCTCCCCACATACACACTACACCGTAGTGTATGCTTCTTTGGCTCAACTATGCTTTTCATTTTCCCATTTCATCTATTGGAGGTGTGGGATTTGGGTCAGTCAGTGATTGGATTTTTTCTCGTTCTATCCAGTGCACCACAACTGGTCAAAAACTCGTATGTGCTTTCCTGTATGTGCGAAAGTGCATATAAAAGATCCCTTGCTGCATACGGAAAAATGTAGTGGGTTTCGTCTGATGACTACGTGTTACAATTACCAAGTGTTTGACATCCAATAGCTGATGATTAATTAATCAATGTGCTCTAGTGGTGTTGTTAAACAAAAAAAACCATTTTTGATATATCAGAACATGCTAAAATGATGATCAAAACACATTTCTGTCAATTACGAGATTATACTCCTTTCAATTGTTTTGTCTTGTTCCAACCAACTATACCCATGACAGGTATCTCAGAGGCTGTGGTATGTACTATCCTGTTCATGAATATAAAAGATCTCTTAAAGCTTTTTTTAATAAAAGAGTAGTCTTCCTTTGAACCAGCTATCAAAAATAACCATGTGTTAAGACACCCAAGTTGCCAGTTTAATATGCGCTGGGGTGTCATTAAACAAACATTCCTTTCCTTTCCTTTCCTTTCCTTTCTATGCATGCATGCATTCATTCTGTTCTCTTCTTTTATTTGTTTGTTCATTTAGATTTGCCTTGTCTTACAGGCAGGACATGAGTGTGAAGGCCATTCACGGAACCCTGGTGGTGTTTCTGCAGAACGACGCGGGCTTCGCAAAGTGGGGCCCCACCCCTGAAAGACTTCATGATCTCATGTTGGCCTCCAAACCACGAGATGCATCATGAACCAAAAAGCTGATATATGTTGTGTTGTAAATCTTTCATAAACTCATAAATCATCCCGTGTACAGAACATCACATCATTCGTACTCATTTCATCAACCATATAGAATATTGAATCATTACTCATTTCATCAACCGTATAGAATATTGAATCATTCAAGCTCATTTCATCAACCGTATTGAATACTGAATCATTCAAGCTCATTTCATCAACCATATTGAATACTGAATCATTCAAGCTCATTTCATCAAGTGTAAAGAATATAGAATCGTTCAGACTTGTATCATTATTTCAAGAGACTGTTGACTATTGGAACTCTGTCCAGCCCGTGTACGGATTTTTATACCATTGAAACTCGTTTCATTATGTACAGATAATATTTAATCATTCAAAATCATGTTATTCTGTATACAAAATAAGGAGTGATTTAAATTAAGTTTATCATTTGTTCAGAATACTGAATCATTCAAATTCATTTCATCAGGTGTACACCATACTGAATCATTTATAGAATATAAATGCATGCAAACTTACATAATCGGGCATACAGAACTTTCAGTTTTCATTTAATTCTTGTATTATTTTTTACTTTATTTTACTTTAATAATAGTAGGTCCAAGTAGGAACTCGTTTTTTTTTTCTTTCAATAAGTTACAGAAATGTCTATCCATTATAATCATGCAAAAAAGAACAAAAAAACAATCTGCTCCATGGTCCATGATTATCTAACCTAAATGTAGACTCTACATGAAATTTGTATGTGTTGCTGTCAAAATATTAGACACTTGAATCAAAACCGTAAAGAGTTTTATAAGCACAGAGTCTGCAGTCATTTAAATTTTATAAAAAGTCCTTTAAAAAAAAAATCTGAAATGACCCCTTGATATTTTAAAGATCCAAGAATTCTTATCTTCTTGCTTCTGTTTAGGGCAAATTAATAACATTACCATAGCCCCCTAACCCAGTCGAGACTTATGATTCACTGCTCATTAAAAAGTGTTACCTATTGATCATATTGTGAGATCCACACTTTGAGACTTGTTGGTCATTCTCTGGTCATCTTGTTACATGCACATTCAATTGTTTTTACACGCCTATCTATGGGTTGTAATATGGCATGGCGTTGTCCTATTTTTCACGGTCTGCTTCATATAACAGTAAATCCGTGTCCACATCATATTCGTGCATACAGATGCATACAGGACCATCAGACTACATGTAGGAACAACTTGGGATGGTGGTTGGTCCAAAACAAACTGTTCATCCACATTTTACATGATTAGACTTCATTAATACCTGTAACATATTAATATAGATATGGTTTTCCATCAAACTCCTGATGGGCGTATCATGTACCTCACAGGTACTCTTTGTTTAAGATTGTTAAACAAAATCTTATCGAACAATGAAATCTCTTGCTGCCAACATATAGCGTTTTAGCCAGAATTTGTTATGTTTTGTTCAGTGTACGATGAATCTACTAGCACTAGGTTTTGGCTAGTCAATTTTTGTCATGTGCTGGTTGACATTATCTGAATTACTGTAATACATAGGGAACTAGCCAAATATTTTGGAAGCCCTAGTAACGTTTTTCAAATATTTGTCGAACACTGCATCTTTGTTATACTCCGATGATGACTCTGGTACAAAAGGTCTCACCTAACACTTGACTGACAGGGTACAGAGGGTAAAATTATATACCCTAAAATCTAGAAATTTAATGATTTTTAATCACCAACATTCGTTTATCTTGCACCTTGCAAGACTGGGGGGAAAACCCAAAGACAGAATAGAGGGTTTTTTTGCTATATGTAGCAAACCAGAAACATTTGCATATTCTTATTAACTGTTTTCGCTGTTTGTAGCATAACCTTTGTGTGTTCTAATAAAAATATAGACGTGGCTTTATACTTTTTATAGCGTAACATTTGTATATTCAATAACCCAACAAAAAAAAGGTCAATTTCTGCCCCGTGTATTTTTCTTAATACTTTGTTTCAGTATAGTGGTGTCTTCTTCTTTTTTCCTCTTTTTTTTGTTGTTGTTGACCTGCCTAGCTTTAATATTCATTAGGATGATATTGATATGAACAGTAGTATTTTGTGATGTAACAGAAAATATTGTTTTCAGATTTAGGAATATTAAATCCAAAATGGCTCTAAGCTCAACACAAAGCCCATGGAGAGGTTTGGTATAGCATCAAAGTTCAGTTTTATTAATCAATTCTGATTATTTATCTTTAAGTTTAATCAAGTTTTCTTCTTTTTGTTTTAGGTTTTTTTCCTTTACAGATATTTTAATTATCGCCTCATTTAGATAAAATTTCAATTTGCTTTCTGTACAATTATCTAGACTTGACATTTATTAATTATTTGTTAATCATGTATATTATTGTTGTTGTGTTTAGATTTTATTATATCAATTTTGTAAATAGTTACATTTTATATATATATATATGTAAAAAAACAACAAATTCTTAGAATTTTTAAGCCTGTCGAAATGCATGTACACTGACATTCTCCAAGGTGCTATAAATTTAAATTTTTAGCACTGTCTTTAAAATTAAGAAAGCTTTACTTAAAATCTGCCTCAGTTGTTGGCATTTACATCCTTTTGTCTTTGTGTTTTTTAACTCCCATCGTTTGAGCATAATAACTACTCCAGCATAATATTCTGTGTTTGGTCGCTGTACATAACTCTTATTGTCAACACAGAGACAGTAACTTGAACCTAGCACCTTATATAACTAATGGCCAACTTTCTGCTCTCACACTTCTACGACTGTCCAGTTGCTAGTCTGATATGAGTGCTCTTACAACTCTATTCTTGACGTATAATCCATTGCTGTTTATTTGAGCGCACCTGTTGCAAGTCAGGAGTTAGGAAAATTACAATGTAACCGTCGAGTTGGCCAAATTGGTTGTAATCAGTTGGCAGTCTGACGCTAGTATTTGATAACAGTTTGTGAGTTTATAGCCATTGTAATGTCTTTTTCTCATAATACAATAGTAGTATAACAGGTTTAATTTTTAAAGTTATAATGTACTATAAATCAGGAAATCTTATTAAATACAAGCAAATTTAGTGAGGTCATACAAAATGATAATATTTCATCAATCTAATTAAAATTACATGTGGATCTAACAGCAGCCAGTTGGAGCTCATATCCAACAATCTAAACCTTACTTGCAGACTCATGCCAGTGATTTAAAAATAATTTGAAAACATTCCAAATTATCCTGAAGGTATACAACGTGTTTCGTGTGAATTACGAATGCCTTAAAACATGTTTTATTTTATAAAATAAATAATTTGTAATGTAAAACTAAAGACTGATTTAGTTTGATGTAGAATTGAAGACTTTAACCCATCCCGTACGTATTGGTATGGTTCGCTGTACTGTGACCACTAAAATAGACTCGCCCGATATTGTTAGAATTTGTATGCTTCCAAATAACGTTATAAAAGGCGAAGTGTGATGGTCAATATTTAAATTAGTAAATGTACAGATGAAATGTTACCTGGCCATTGGAGTATACACAGTGACGTTAGCAATCTGATTAAAATTAGTTCTACTGGTCTAAATAAGGCATTCGTAATTCACACAGAATGTTTTCAAATTATTTTTAAATCACTGGCATGATTCTGCAAGTAATGTTTTGATTGGTGGATGTGAGCTGCAACTGGCTGCTGTTAGACCCACATGTATTAGTGAATCTTAATTTAATTAGATTGATATTTCATGACACTAGGTTTAATGTCGAACTATAGACTATTCTGAAAAATGTTTGTGTGATTGTTTTGTCAGTTATTAACTGAACACACAGCGATGTAGGAAGAAAAACAAGTTAGTCAGTATACACATTACTGCCTGTTTCTGTGACAGGTAAATTGTCTGTAAGCTGTATGAGATCAAAATATATCCAAAGGAATTTTAGCCAATGCTTAAAACTTAAAGGAGGTTTTTGTAATGTCTGATAAACAGACATCATATAACAGACATCCCTAAAGTGTTACTATGCTAATATGGATTTCACAAAATTTTAAGATTTCTAATTAATATATTATGATTTACTGTACATTACTTACTAGTGATTTCTTGCTTGGAGTATGAATATTTATCCAGTGCATTTCTGGTCATCCCAATATTTGCAGTAGCTCAGTATTAATCATTTCGTCTACAATAATTTTGTACATATCAATTTTAATTTTCTTCCATTCACAAAACAAACTGAAATAGTGGGTCAGATGCAATGTCAGATATTTATCCATATTTTAATACTTTATACTGGAAACTTTTAATAGTTTTGTGTAGATTAAAATCCGGTCTGTTTAAATGGCTGCGAACATAAGACAGTAAAATTAAACTTAAATTATTTATTTTTTATTTTAGAAGGTCAATACATGATCCATGGCATGTCTTACGTTGAAAGATATTTTGTCGTTAATTGCAAATTATTTAATTTTATCTTTTAGTTTAATTTGTTTTTCACCATGAAGTAAGTTTTAAAATGTGTTATTTTAAATGGCCTACGCATCATAGATGTACACAGTTGGCAGCATTTCCATTGGTTAATTTCATAGCTGGTCATGTTTCTTTGTTTATATACACACATGTATATATGCTAAATTTTCAATTAAGATGAAATTATGGCTGCTTGAAAGATGGTGGGTAAATTTAAGTTTGGTGCCGTTGTATAAAGGTTTCACATACGTATTTATTTATTTTTTATTTTTCATGAATTGTTTTACCCAGTGATGAATTGATGTAAATGTTTTGGGTAGTGTTGTGTAATTATTTCTGTCACGAACTAGATTCTGATGGTGTTTCAAAAGGATTGGTTGTACATGTTGGTGCCAAAGTCATGAACTCGGTTGAGCATCTGCTATTGCTGTCATTGACATCAATAAAAGTACAAGAAAAAAAGAGGAAAAAAACACTGTTCGGTTTTGTTTAGGTTGAATAATAAATTATTACTTCATTTTATTTTGTTTTGTGTAGGTTATTACTTTTGAATATATGTTCTGGTATTATATATTACCTATAATAATACCTTTCAATTGTATATTATATTTATCATCATAATAATTCTTAAATATATTGCTTTCAGATAGTTTTGGATCATTGTATATGTTTGATCAATTAAGATGCATTGCAGATTTTATGATTTTGGCACCAGATGCTGCACTCTGTTCTTTCTTAACATTAATTTGTAATATCATTCATTGTCAAGTAGTATGGCTTGTTTGTATATATGTGTGTTCAACCGTCCATATTTTAATATTAGGATTTAGAGAACTTACATGGTAATGTATGTAGCCGCCTAAGGGAGATTTCTAGAGATAGATACTTAGAGTAGGTCACTTTATACCATCTAAGGTTTTAATTAGTTGTTTCTTATAAATAAACTGGTCCTCACTTAGAAAATATGATGGATAAGTTCACAGAATAATAAGATGGGTCGTTTTAGATGATTTTAAATAGTATGTCAAATGGCTAATTAATCTGTTTTCACTATACAATAATATTTCTTTTTACATAGTTTTTATTACAGAGGGTTCAGTGTGTGTATGACACAAGTATTGTTTTTATTAAAAAAAATTTGGTTGTTTAATGACTCACTCAACACGTTATAATGATGGTTATATCGGTGTCGGACATATGGTTATGTCGAGAAAAAACCCCAGTGGTTAGCTGGCGGGGATCGATCCTAGACTGACCGCGCATCAGGTGGGCACTGTACCACTGGGCTATGATGACACAAGTATGATATAATGGTAATAAATGATGTCAAATACCGTGTCATTTGAAACAAATGAAGAATGCATTGTCTTTTTGTATGACATGGACATTTGTCAAATCAGTTTTGAGAGTGGCAGTCCTCTTAAAGTTGAGGTAGATTGGCTATAGTTGTTTTTAAGGGTATATACTATTACAGTTTTGTCTTTAACACCCTTTGGACTCTGTCTTACGCAGATATTTTAAATGTGTACACGGTTTTGTCATTCAAATTTGACAATGAACATGGACACACAGTTACTAGTTTCGGGGTGTTTTTTTAACACCACCACTAAAGCACATTGATTAATAATGAATCATGTGCTATTGGATGTTAAACATTTGGTAATTTTAATATGTATCTTCGTAAGACACCTGCTACATTTTTCCTAAGTCCTAAGTCCTAAGTTCTTAACGTGCACATTCAGAGCAAGCTGTTGTAGCGCACGCCTGTCACAGGCACAGGGACCAGCCTTGGCCGGATCTCTCCGTCTGTGACAGGAAAGGTGTAGGGGAGGGTAAGAGGGGACTGCCTGCGCTATCGGGTTCAAGGGAGAACCAGTAGCCCTAAGTAGATAAGGAGCTTTTATATGCATTTTCCTACCAACAGAACAGCTCCTATCAGCCTTTGGATGCACATGTCGAACACGGACATTAGACAACAACTGCACCACATTTGTGACACTAGATATATATCCAAGAAGAGTTCAATGTAACCAGTTAGATACAGTTCTTACTGAACTCTGCATCAAGTTTATCAATTACTGCAGCCAGTGACTTTGTGTATGTATGTATGTATGTATTGATGTATGAATATCTATATATTGTATATATGTCGAGGTTGACTGTTACATACCGGTACATAGATATTAATGCACTGGAGCAGGGGATATCACAAATTGTCTCATGCCATTACTGGGACTCGAAACCTATGGCACCGAATCGCACGCACGTTTACAGACTTGCCACGATACCTTTTGAGCTATGTATGTATGTATTTATTACCCCAGCGGGCACTCAGAACCGGGGAAATATAAATCATAATT
>JAECMU010156953.1:0-10450 GCA_016106625.1 Dracogyra subfuscus | reverse complement strand
AGAACAACTGCTTCCGTGTTTAAAACACTTTCAATGTAAAATTGTCATTTATTTCACCGTCTTCGAAGTAAAAAGTACCATTTGTTAAACAGTATATTTGTTCAAACTAAATAAGTATAAGAAAATGAACTTACTATTTTCAAGTCTTGATCCAGTCGATTTGTAATCTCTCACAATGATCCAAATGAATCTTCTTCTAACAATGAGAAATATCACAAACGAATAACAATGACGTAGTAGATCCAATAACAATCGTTTTCGTCGAATGACAATTAAACCGGATCTAGCCTTTTTATACTCTTCTAGGTCTTCTAAGTAGGTCAGGGGCCGGTCTAAGTAGGTCAGGCCGGTCTAAGTAGGTCAGGGTCAGTCGAGGTAGGTCAGGGGCCGGTCTACGTAGGCCAGGGCCAGTCTAAGTAGGTCAGGGCCGGGTCAGTAGGACAGTCTAAGTAGGTCAGGGCCGGGTCAGTAGGACGTTGCACACGGCACAGTAGGCCGTCTAAGTAGGTCACGGTAATCTAAGTAGGTCAGGGCCGGGTGCCAAGGCCGTGACGTCATCAAGGGCAGGGCCGTCACGGAAAGTAGGTCAAGGTCACGGAAAGTAGGTCATGACCCTCAACAGGCCTGGGTACTACTATAGTCCATACTGTTACTCATGAAATGGTAACAGTATGGAGAAATTCATACTGTTACCGTATTAGTCCATACTGTTACCGATAAATGGGAATAGGATGGATATTAAATAGTAATAAAATATAATTTCTGACATTTTATTACACTAAAATATCCTAACTTTTCAAATAAGTTCTATCAGTAATTAATCTTAACATTTTATTATGTGAGAGTACATATACATGATACAGTTATAGTTATTAGATTCAGTTCTCTCTTTAAAAAACTAATAATAAAGATTAACTGATACAATTACAGGTGACAAATGTGCTTGTCATCAGCAGAAAAACAGCGACTATATCGACAGCGCAGGGACGAGGACCTAATAAAAAGAACAATATATCTTTAAAAGGAGAAAAGAAAAAAATGATCTTAAAAGAGAAAAGGTATTAAGCAAACCAATTGCGATGCTAAGTGAAAGGGAGGAACTGAAGAGAAAATACAGGAGAAATATGAAACAAAAACGTCGGGAAAAAATTATTTAAAGGGACATTCCTGATTTTGCAGCATTATAAGATGTTTCCAACTAATAAAAATATTTCTACGATTAAACTTGCATGATAAATATATTTTCTTGTTTAGAATATCAGCGTCTGCATATTCAATGTGTTTGTGGTCGTCTTAATATTTGTAAGAATCCCAAACTGGATTTTGTCTTCAAATAATTTTGTACGTAAGAAAACAATATTTGTTTAGGAAATAAAATTAAAGGTAAATATTAGAACGATCAGAAACACGTTTAATACACAGCTACTAATATTCTAAACAAGAAAATATATTTAATATGTAAGTTTAATCGTAGAAATATTTTATAAGTCGATAACATCTTAAAACATTGCAGAAAACTCAGGAATGTCCCTTTAAAAGAAGTTCTCGCAAAGAGCACAACCTCTCCTACTTCACCAGAAATTCTACAAGGAAAATCAGTGTCTCATTCATGTTGACTTTGCAGAGAATTATGTAATAAAACTTGACAAATATTCAGAGCATGTACTTTGGTGCTTTGAAGAAGCAGATAACCCTTCACACCGGGGTGTATTATGTGGCAAATCGGCAAGTTCCTCAAATATTTTGTTCCATTTTTGATTCATTGGATCATGGACCATATGCCGTGTGGAGTCACCTGACCTCAGTTGTTACAAACACATCAGTAGAAAACCCATTAGTGAACACTATACATTTCGACAGTGATGGTCCAACATCACAGTATCGGCAGAAGGGCAACTTCTACTTATTTTCCACACTAATTAAGAAGTAGAAAATTAAAAAGGCTTTCTGGAATTTCCATGAGTCTGGCCATGGAAAGGGGGTTCCAGATGGAGTAGGGGTCATTAAAGAGAACTGGCTAATAATCTTGTGCTTCAAGATAAAATTATTTTCAATGCAGCAACATTCTTACAAGAACGCAAGAATTCAGTGACGAAAATACACTTATTCTTATTCTACAGGAAGATAGATATTGTAAGCAGAAGTGTTGACATTCGAAATCTACAACCTATTGCAGGTACAATGAGTATGCATCAGTTGTTGACAGATATAGCTGGAGTTTAGTTTTATAGAGATGGTAGTTGTACTTGTTCCACAACCAATCCATGTGCTGATCATGCATGGAAATAGTTCAAATTCAAAACCAGAGTCAGAAATTTGATTCAGAATTCTGATCATGTTCAGCCAAAACCATCCTCTCAGTCAGCCAAAACAAACATTGATCATCGTGCTCCAGTCAGTGGGGATTCTGAGGCACTATCAATATCCAAACCTTCAGTCTCCAAAGTGAATTTTGAGAATGTTGTATCTGACTAAAGATATACCCATATCACGTTAACCGACGTAAAGCTAGATTTACCTGAACATTCTCTTCTTGTAGGGTATCATGTTCTAATTTAGTATGAAGGTGATGCCTATCCTTGCATGGTTCCTGATGTGGATGAACAAAATAAACTCTTTGTAGAATGTATGCATAAGATTGGGCACAAGAGGCACTTGAAAAAACATTATTGGCTTAAAATGATTAACGATAGCTGTTGGTATGAATTCGACAGTATCTTAGCTGTAATCCCTCATTCAAAAGCAATTCAAAATTCTACATGCTTTGAAATTGATTCAGATTTGTGTAAAATAATTGTGATAGATCTGAAGCTTTTAAAATGATTTGATTAAAACAGTATGGAATACATGTATATTACTGATTAGCAATATTCAAGTTATAGTCAGACTTTTCTTAAACGTATTTTACAACTACAGATGTTTTACTCTCTTTTTTTTCACTACCTTTGCGCCAAAATATTAAAAGTTATTTAATAGGCGAAATCGTTTCACTCCAATGATTAATAATCACAGCAAAACAGAAGTTACTTGTTATATTCATTGTTAGTTAATATACAGTTTGGTCAAGTTGCTCTTACTATTATATTCATTTTGTTTAATAGTTTCAACATTAGTAACCAAGTCTGGGGTGATTTCAGAACATTCGAGGGAAGTTGTAATGAATACTGTGGGGTTTTTTTTATTAGAAGTGACAGCATTTTGACAGAAACCAAACATACTGTTAAACCCAATGTCCATAATGTTTCTAGTTTATGGAGGCTATTTTATGAAGTCATAAAAATATGTGCGATCTTCTTCTTATACCATCACACTGAAACAATTTCCCCACATCAAACATGTAAGTACACTCTGAGCAAACGTTAGCTTAATGGCAAATTATGTGCTCGAAATAGGCAAAAAGTTACACAATATTAGAGTTAAAATGTCAACACTGTTACCAAGTGTCCTTACTGTTATTAGTAATTTCATTAAGTTTGTTTTATTCAAATGATTCTTGATATTTTATTTTCTACTAAAGGCGTATCGAAATGATTTTAACATGCGTGTACTTTTCACTCAGGTAATATACCAGACATATCATTAATCACAATTGACAATCGTCCATTCTGAACAATTTTAGAATTGCTATGAGCATTGTTGTGAAATTCACACAAAGAAAGCGGCCTCGGTGGCATCGTGGTTAGGCCATCGGTCGACAGGCTGGTAGGTACTGGGTTCGGATCCCAGTCGAGGCATGGGATTTTTAATCCAGATACCGACTCCAAACCCTGAGTGAGTGTTCTGCAAGGCTCAATGCACCGACCAGTGATCCATAACTGGTTCAACAAAGGCCATGGTTTGTGCTATCCTGTCTGTGGGAAGCACAAATAAAAGATCCCTTGCTGTTAATCGGAAAGAGTAGCCCATCATATCACTGGAACTACTATCATGGTATATGTGAATGTGAATGTAATAAAAAACATGCATTTTCATTGATCTCACGTCGCATAACAGTATGTAACAGTATGGAGAGAAAACACACACTATTGGGGTTTTTTTATTATTTTATTTTTAAAAAGATTCAACGTAGCCTGAGATTGCAAATTATGATATTCTGTATTTGTAGTACTAATAAACAAAATTAAACCTACTTTGTTTCTCATTGTTATCTTTTCCAAAATGTTACCAAATTTGACATCGACAAATATAATAAATATAGCATACTCATATGTTACCGTAATTTTACATTTCGTAAAAGGTAAAAACAAATTCATCACACGATTTTCTTCAAACAAAATTCAGGTTAATTAGTAATGTTCAAACAAAAACATTTCAATAGCAATTTTGCAATGGAATTTTTCCAGCATTCTTAAAACGAAAACGTAATGTACCCAACTTGTGTTTATTGTTAATGCGATGCAAAGTGACGTCATTGGAATACTCACGTCGCTTAAATTCAAAATTAGTATACAAAGCTTCGCCATTTAAAAAAAAAACCCTACCTTTACCCATGTCAAATTTCAATAACAAGCAGACAATACTGTTTACATGTTGGCATTTTGTAATTTTACATAAATCTGGACAAAATATTTCGAAAGATGAAAGAAACAAAAAATACCTGTTGTCAAATATATCGTATCAAAAGATTACCGTTGCAAATGTTCTATTTACTGTGTACGAAGCCAAAACAAGGGTGCGAAAAGTGACTGTCGTCGACTTTAGTTTTGGTATACCGCTAATTAAATTGCAAATAAATAAATAAGTAAATAAAATGAAATAACTTGATTTTTATAAAATCAACAGAAAATGTTCCACAAAATAGCATTTAAACATCCTTAATAGTTAATTGCTTTAATAGGCTATTCAAACCAAGCAACAACTTTGTTTACATATCGCTAAGCCTAAGGGCATTCCCGGAAACCATACGCTATAAATAGTAGCGTTGAATACGGTTCCACTAAGGAGCTCTTTTGGACCAATAATGTCAAAAAAAACTACAAGCTCTATCTTACAATTACTTTCGAATGACCATCAAAATTGCGTCAAAATTCCCTCATCAAAAATGAGCACACCATTCTCTCTTGGCTTAAAATCTTACGAGATGTTTCCAAATTCAATAGCACAAAACCACCACCCCCGCCTGTTAGCAAGCTTTGGGCTGCTGGTACTCCCTTGTGCCCGCCAGTACTCCCTTGTGCCCGCCAGTGCAGGCGTCCCTTCTTCACCCCTCCCACACAACTTTTCTTGTCTCGGACGGTGGGAGACAAGCGTGCGTTACAACAGCTTTCTCTGGATGTCCACTTAAAGCCCTATGACCTGACCTGACGGCATAGTTCCGTCAGTTGAGTTGAATACGAAAACGTGTATTTCATTTTTGTATTCAGGACTGAATTCATATAGTAAAATATAATGGGTATTTAATAAATAAATAAATATATATAAATATTATGATGGATGTGTGTGTATATGTGTGTGTGTCTGTGTGTGTGTGTGTGTGCGTACATGCGTGCGCGCGCAACAAAAAGTCTTTATCTAAAACCATCCTCTTTAAAACAAAACAAAAAAGTAAAATATTACCTAGTTTACGTAATTCTTAAAGACTAAGGAAACCAGGAAGTCAATTTTAGCTTTTTCACCGATGAATATTACGTAGGCGGAAAAGCATACCGAACCTAATGTCATTAATTTTGTTTAAAAACTGTATAAATATCATCATTTTCTGTACCTGTTAGGTATTTCATCACACGTAAGACTTAGGTAAGAACCCGTTTCTTGTTCTATATTTATAGGAATAATTAAGGTAATCTTATTATTCGTATTATTAAGTGGCAATATTGTAAAATATTAATACCGACTTTTATGATAGAAATTTAGACAAGTCTTTCCCTGTAAAGAAGAAATATATAATGTTATGAGTTTTTCTGTTGATATTTAATAACAAACTTTAATAGTCATTTCGCTCTCAAATCCAGCGTATACTATGCAATAAAGAACAGGTTTATCAATTTAAGATCGTCACGTGCTGTGTTCAGAAACCACAGTGACCCTTGGTAAAAGTTTACAATACAAGTGTGAGCAAATATATAGGAGTACGCTTTTGAAAAGGCACACAAATGAATCCATTCTCTATTTTTTAGTTTTCTTTCTTTCTTTCTATTTTCGTTCTTATCTTCTTCTTCTTTTCTTCTTTTTTATGTTGTTGTTTGTTGCAATCTAAGGTATTTTCTTGTCGCTAGTATAGTTAAAATGTTTTTAGTTCATATTTCTATAAAAAGCAATTTCACAAAGGGCCATGCAATATATGTTTGCCCCCGCTGTTCGCTCTCCGTTTGTCACCATCCTACAATGGCGTAAGTATGCATGCCACCATAGGCATCATGTTCATACATTCTATATTTGATGTTTACTTGGCCTCCAAACCGTTTCCTGTTCAGAAATCTATAATTGTATGAGTTTTTTCTGTCGATCTTGAATAGCAATTTGTACTTTTGTAAGTTAAAGTTTGTTTTGTTTAAAAAACATCACTAGTTATTGACCATCGACTAGTGGATATCAACCATTTGGTATTTTTGAAGTAGTCAAACCTGTCCTAGCAGCCACCTGTCAATTAATGTAAATGGAAGCGGTCACCTGTGAAACGGCCACTTAAATCGGCTTCCAGAACACCTGCATTAAGCGGCCACAGTAAATGTTTACTGTTATATAAAAGGGATATGTTTAACAACATTGACATGGTTTTAAAAAACAAATGTCCACAGTTGATGCTATTTTTATATTACATTAAGCGGCCACAGTAAATGTTTACTGTTATATAAAAGGGATATGTTTAACAACATTGACATGGTTTTAAGAAACAAATGTCCACAGTTGATGCTATTTTTATATTACAGTTTTTGATAAATCGGACTCTGCTTTGTACACTATACAAAAGGCTTTTGATTTTATAAATAGACAAATTTGTGGTACAAACTAATTAAACAGAGCATTGAAGGCAAAATGTCGGCGTTAAATGCTTCGAGAAATATAATAAAGTGTATAAACATATGTTTAAACAGCCTATTGCAAGGTGAGGTGTTATCACCAATATATTTTTATATGTTTGTAAATGATTGTGAAATGCAATTCATATCAAACAATTGTCCATATATTGAGATACAAATGTTAAAGATATTTTATTAATGTACGTTGTTGATATGGTACTTTTTGCCGAGACGACAGAAGAGATATATAGCCGATGTTGAACATTACACCACAAAATGGGATCTAACAAATAAAACGAAAATAGTAGTCTTTAGAAATGGGGGTAAACTTAAAGATAACGAGAAATGGCATTACAAGTTGGGTAGACGAATTTAACTATCTTGGCTTGCTATTAACTTATAATGGTAAATTTAATCGGGCACAGAAAAGACTGGCAGAACAAGGATGTAACACACAATGATCATGAATGTTTGTAATAAAAACGTTTTTAATACTGAAACGATGTTAACGGTATTTGATACCTACGTAAATAGCGTTCTCAATTATGGATCGGAAGTTGGTACACGGCGTCAAGAATGTGTATACACAATTTTGTAAACGTTTATTGTTGTATATAGCAGAACCTGTAATTACTTTGGAACAGGTGAGAATTCTCAAATAGTGGATAAAGCTTGGTAGTACGAGTAATTGCATTTTAAAAGCTGTGCACGAGGAAATGTATGAGTATGCAGAAATTAGACATGTTTGAGCTAAGTTATATATGAAAATTGACCCATACTCATATCGTTTTTATTACATAATTAAAGAAAACATATTTGATATACTAGTATTTAAACGAAAGTCCTACAGTGTGATAACAACGTCACCAAAAGGATTACTTTATAAACACTTAATAAAGGAATATCAATTACAAACATGTCTGACAAATCCAAATAGTTTATGCAATTTAAAAGAAATAAGAGAAATGAGAATTTGTGCACATAGGCTAACTATTGCAGCTGGTAGATACAACAATATCGAGAGAACAAATAGTATGTACATTATGTAATATTAATGGGATTGGGGATGAGTTTCATTTTATTCTTCAGTGTCCACGATACGAAACTTTAAGAAATAGATTTATATGAAATCCTACTCCAAGAACCCCAGTGCCTTTAAACTAATACAGCTCTTGTCAAATACAAACAATGATGAGATAAATAACCTTGGCAAATACTACAGGCGGACACAATGAGGAATATGCTATTGCTACAAACTACTTAATTATACCTATATTTGTTCCTATTTGTGTGACCCTTATTGCTGACTGTTGATTGTAATTGACTCCGTGTAGACTAAGCTAGATTCTGTAGAGTCAGTTACTATAAGAATACACCACATGAATTAGTAATTAAATACTAAAAGAAAAAAGAAAAGAAACATGTTCAGAATGGTTAAATGAATACATGCCAGTTACACATTGTGTGGTCAGCAGCAGCAGCAATCACTGCGCGACATCTCTTTGGCATAGACTGAATGAGTCTGTGAATCCGGGCATGTGGAATCCCAGCCCATTCTTCCTGTAGTGCATGTCACAGTTGCGGAAGCGTCTGAGGCTCCGGGTCACGCTGACGTACACGTCTTCCCAGTTCGTCCCATAGTGATCTTGTGCTGCAGTTGTTATACGAGGTCTTCCAATTCTGTGCCGGTCTTCAACTGATTGAAACTGCTGGTACCTGTCACAGAGACGTGAACTGGTGCTCTGATGGACGTTCATGTGGCATGCGACTGCTGACTGCGATTCATCTAACTGCAGGCGGCCTATTGCAATGTTTCGATTCAGCAGGCTAAGTCATGGCACCTTGTAACTCGTCTACGTCGAAATAGAAATGAGGCATAATAGCGAGCATTGCAGCTTTAAATACCCATCACTACCCCAATCTTTTCCTCGAGTTTCACGTGCATTCGCAAACAACTGGCTATGTCATGCCGATTTCCTGCAATTGTCGCAAAACTCTGCTACAGCGTGCATTAAATTTGTTCTAGGGTGCATTAGGTTATGCTCTCTCATTCCAGGAACAATAAAGGGACATTCCTGAGTTTCCTGCAATGTCTTAAGATGTTATCGACTAATAAAATATTTCTGGGATTAAACTTATACATTAAATATATTTTCTTGTTTAGCATAATATTATGTCCACTTATGAATTATGCATATTATTGTTATCTCTTTCTGATATTTCAGATTGCGAGACTCACTTCCAACAAAATGTCTGGCATATTCATTCTCTGTTTGTGCGCATGTGCCGCCATGACGTCAGCGACCATGGTTTATGATTGGCGACCTGGTAAATATGACTAACTTGACCTAATCTAAATAACACATCCCAGTCTAAGAATCCATCCCAGTCCAAGAATCCATCTGCACCTACCTTTACCCCCCCCCCCTGCACCCCCCTACCCCCCACCCCCACCCCCACCCCCACCCCCACCCCCAAGTATATAATAATTTTTAAATTCCTAGCTACAGCACTGATCCCTTCCACCTGTCAAAGAAATTTTTTTAATCCTGGATCCGCGCCTGTTATCGACTAAAATTAAAGGGATATTCCTGAGTTTGCTGTACTTTTTAATATGTGATCGACTAAGAGAGACTTTTTAACGATTTTAATTAGATAATATAGTTTTGTCGTACGTACGAAATTATTTGAAGACAAAATCCAGTTAGGGCTTCTTACAAATATTAAGACGACCAGAAACCCATTGAATACACAGACAATGATATTCTAAACAAGAAAATATATTTAATATGTAAGCTTAATCGTAGAAATAGTTTATTAGTCGGAAACATCTTACAATGCAGAAAACTCAGGAATGTCCCTTTAAATATCTCTAGTGTACCGCACAACACTCGGTTGTCGATCTACGAAATTATACACCAAAATGCCAATGTAATAAGTGGAATAACATAACCGCATGCTTAAAAATCGATCAGTTAGTTGTAACAATTTATAACCGACGATCGATGATCTGAAGTTCTTATTACCATATACTAGTAACCATTTGCTTTTCATTGTAGAATACCCAATATGGTCAGGATCCAAGGGAATCCCAGTGATTGGCTATCAACGTAAGTACCAATCCGTTTGTGGAAACAATTGACCTCTCTGTATGACGAGTTAACCACGCCTCCGTCGAAATATTATTGGTCGAGGTGGCTGTCAATCACGCCGTACTGAAGGGTAAATTAGATCGGGCAAAGAAGATATAGATATTCGGGAAAATGGTCTGGCTTGAAACCATTTCACAATGTATTTCCATCATTCTACTCACAATAGTATGTTAGTGTCAGACTGTCAGCTGGCCTGAAACCATTTCACAATGTATTTCCATCATTCTACCCACAATAGTATGCTAGTGTCAGACTGTCAGCTGGCCTGAAACCATTTCACATTGTATTTCCATCATTCTACCCACAATAGTATTCTGTGAAACCATTTCACAGTGTATT
>JAECMU010156867.1:0-10042 GCA_016106625.1 Dracogyra subfuscus | reverse complement strand
TGTTTCGTAATGTATGCGTGCATTTTGTCGGAATCCTATTTTGTTTAGGTTGTACTTATTGTCATAGCAGTCCTTACTCTTGTGCATCCAACAGCTTAAAGCCACCCAATCCCCTCTTTTCCTAGAAGTACAGTGGTATATCCAGGAAGTGAGGGGATTTTATCTAATCTAATCAGCTAATTTAAAGGTTAATACCTTGTAATGTTTGTGTATTTAAAGGGCCTAGCGCCGTATACCTAATTCTAAATTATGTAAGTACTTCTCCAGCCTAATACAGGTTAGGTGTTAGTAGGTTAGACATTCATTCATCTGTTAGTCCGCGTCAGTTGTTTTGTGTCTCTCCCTTGTTTTCTCCGGTTTGATCCGTATAATTCATAAGTGTTGTTTGAATTGTTCTGAAGATACTCGTGTTTTAAAAATTAAGGTTCTAAATTAGTTCTTACTTGTTGTTCTGTTCTTGATATTCTTTATCTGGCTGGGCTGAACTTACCCTAGTCTGTAACAGGGCTGGAGCTGTTGCTTACATGCATGCATACATATATGGTTATAATACAAAGAGAGAGAAAAAAGAAAGAAAAAAGTTTTAAATATAGGTGCATTCTTTCACAGCCTGCCATTGATTGCCTGTGCCGGGTTGCGTTTTCGGTCGGAGTGCAATAGGGGCGATACCCTTTCCAAAACAACTTACAGGCAGGCTGAGGTTTGAATGACACCCTATATTTACAGATACTATCAATTTACGCTAGGCAGGGCCCAACTGGGTATATGTTTAAACATCTTATGTATTCTTTCACCATCTGTCGTTGGTTGCTTGTGTCGGGTTGCGTTTTCGGTCGGAGTGCAATAGGGGCGATACCCTTACCAAACAACTTACAGACAGGTGGAGGGTTGAAATAACACTATATAATTATGTTATATAAGAGACTTCCTGCTACCGCTGGTTGTTTGAGTTGGGCTGCATATTATTCAAGTGCGAAGGGGCGCTATCCCTTCTCTATAACTTTTGGTAGGAGTCTTTTAGTTAAATATTTATTATTATCCCCCTGCCGTTGGTTGTTTGATCCAAGGCGTTTTTTCGGTCGGAGTGCTAAAGGAGCGCTACCCTTTTTCTATAACTTACAGGCAGGGTGAAATTTATAATGGGATGTAAGTTAATTAAAATTTTGGTTTGGTTGCCTGGACAAAGCTAAACAGTGCCAGAAATACCTCATTCTTAATTGCTTTATCAGGGGCTAAGATCTGTTTAGGGGTGGTGATGGCAGGGTTGGTGTTGAGTAGCGTGAGGAACGTTCTATGTGTGTTATGGAGCGGGCAGTCTAGTAGGTAGTGTTTTATGGTTTCTAGTGCTCCACATATGCAGTTAGCGGTTGTTTTTGTAATTATGGAAGAATAACTATTTAATGCCATAGAGGTGCCAATTCTTAATTTAGTGATTGTTTTGTCAATGGCAATTATGTTGTGCTTTGGCCTGATGGTGTTGATGAGGGGTTTTATGTTGTAGAACCATGTATTGGGGGTGCTGTCCCAAGTTGCTTGCCAGACGTTGTTGAAGTGTTTCTTGGCTATGGACATGAGTTCTGTGATTCCTAGTGGTAATGTGTGTATCATGTTATGGTTGATAATTTTAAGTGCTAGTTTTGCTCCTTGGTCTGCTAGTTTATTTCCCTCAATTCCTACGTGTGCTGGCACCCATTCTAAAGTGGTTTCTAGATTTAATTGTTGTAGTTCTGCTAGATCCTTATAAATTAGTGCTAGAATGTCTGGCCTGGTTGTTTTGTTAGTTTGGATGGATTGTATGGAGCTCAGACTGTCTGAGAATATGACAGTTCGTGTGTATTTGCGTTTTTTAATCCAAATGAGGGCTTCCAGGATTGCGATTAGTTCTGCTGTGTAGACAGATAGATTATTAGATAGTCTATTGTATTTAACTAGTAATGGGTGCCCTGTTCTATGTTCTACTGCTAAGGCATATCCAACCCTGCCGTTATCTGGATTTTTAGAGCCATCTGTGAAGATGTGGGTGTGCTCAGAGTAGGTTTCATTAGCGCTAACTTGAAATAAAAATTGTTTGAAGGGTGGAATTTCTGTGGTATCTGTGGCTTTTTTAATAAGAAAGGGTGTATGACACAGAATTGGTTGTTGATAGTTATAGTTAGCTATTGGTATGTTATCTATTCCTACTTCTTTTTCAATATTATGTGCTGTAGTAGCAAAGGAATTACCTAAGTTTGATTACATTTATGAATTTGCCCTGGTATAGTTTCTGCTGGGACGAGTTCCTGTACTGGGTGCTCGTTATTTGATGAATGAATTTTTAGATGGTACTTTAGATGTTGTAGTTTTCGTCTATGTTCTAGTGGCATAATATTGAATTCTACTTCTAGACAAGGGCCGTTAGTCATGGTTGGGGCTGAAGCTATTATTTTGAGCGCTTGATATTGAATTTTTATCTAGTAGTTTAAGATGGTTGGGTGAGGCACTGCCATAGTCTATTATGAAGAGTATACATGCTTTGTATACCATAAGCATTGCCTCGGTTTGTGCCCCCCATGTGGTGCCGGAGATGGCTCTAAGTAAGTTAATTGTTTTTTTTTCGCTCTTTGTATAATACTTAGGATGTGCTGCCTAAAGGTTAGATGTTGATCGAAAATAACTCCTAAGAATTTGAATGATGTTACTTGGGGGATTGGTTTATTGTTTAACGTTAGGTTGCATTTTTTCATTTTTTAAATTTTTTTTTTAAAAGACATACAGACTGTTTTTGTTTCTGACAGTTTGATCCCCCAAGTTAAGGCCCAGTTGGCAAGTTTATCCATGTCTTTTTGCACTAGTGTTGATAGATTTTGAGGGACACGGCCTATGCGACAGATGGCGCAATCATCGGTGAATAGTGCAGTATTTAATGGGGATGTTTCTTTGGGTTTTTCATCCTTATTTAATGCAGTAGTTAGATCGTTAATAAAAATATTAAAAAGCGTTGGTGACATTACAGAGCCTTGTGGGATGCCATTTGTAATTTCTGTATTTGCTGAATAGTGGCCATTTACTTTTACTTTAATGGATCTATTATGGATGAAATTGTTGACAAAATTAAACATGTTGCCTTTAATGCCATTGCTAGTTAATTTATTAAGAAGTCCTTGGCGCCACACCATATCAAAGGCTTTTTCTATATCTATAAAGACTGCTACTACTATTTTAGATTTATAGAAGGCATCATTAATTGAATTTTGGAGACGCACTATTTGGTCTATTGTTGAATGTTGGGCTCTAAAGCCACTTTGGTCTTTGGTTATAATGTTATTTTCTGTTAGATAGTTATTTAGTCGTTTGTTAATGATGGTTTCTAAGGTTTTACAGAGGTGTGAGGTGAGCGTTATTGGTCTATAACTTCCGGGAAGTGAGTGATCTTTGCCTGCTTTAGGTAGACTGAAACATTCCGCGTGTTTCCATGATTCAGGCAAGTTTCCCTCACTCCAGATCCGGTTGAAGAGCAATAACACCTCCTCCAAAGCTATATCTGGCATATGTTTAAGTAGTGTGTAGCTGATTTTGTCTGGCCCTGTGGCAGTACTTTTTTTTGCTTTAAGCGCTGTCTTAAGTTCTAGTAACGACATTGGTTTATTATATTCTATTTCGTTATGGTCTGGTTGTTTTGGTTCGTTAGTTGAATTAGTAGGTGTGGCGTCGTTTTTGAATTGGTTAATGAATTTAGTTGGAAAGTTCTCATTGCTGCTATTTTTACTGAAGGTTGAACTAAGTAGGTTAGCTTTTTGTTTGTTGGATAATGGTGGTTTTTGTTTACTTAGAATTGTGGGTATGGTTCTATGTCCTTGTATGGCTTTAACTTTTTTCCACATTTCTGAAAGTGATGTTTTATTAGAGATTTCTCCGCAGAATTTATGCCAGCTGGCCCGTTTAGCTTTGATTATTAGTTGACTAACTTCATTTTTGGCTATTTTATATTTTTCGTGATATTCAGGCTTTCTTGTTTTCTTAAATATTTTCCTAAGTCTATTTCTATATTTACTTTTAGTGTTAATTTCGTCAGTCCACCAGTTGACGCTATATTTAGTAAATGGTTTAGTATTGGGGATATTTTTTTCCGCTATTTTAAGTAGGTTATCTGTGAACTTAGTAGTTGCTTCATTTATATCTAGTAATTTATCTAATTTAATATTTTTGCAGTCAAGTGTAAATCCAGCCCAGTTGGCTTTCTTAAAATTAAATTTGGGTGTGAAGATTTCCGATTCTGAGAATGTGCTGGCGCAGTGATATTTAGTGAGTATGGGAAAGTGGTCGCTGCTGAAAGTTTCTATTATTTCCCATGGTGAATTGCTTCCAATGTTGGGTGATGTAATTGTGAGGTCTATAGCTGATGTTGCGCCGGTGACGTCTGACATGAAAGTAGGGCTACCGTTGTTAAGACATACTAAGTTTTTGTTGTTCATGAAGGTTTCTAAATTCTATTTCTAGCCCTGATTGATCAGTGTGGGAGCTTCCCCAGAGTGTGTTGTGGCTATTGAAATCACCTGTTATGATGTGTTTATGTTTAGTGCTTAGTATAGTTTCGTAGTCTTTAGTGGTAAGATTGAGTTGATGAGAGCCGGGTGGGCTGTATACATTGACTATATCTATGTTTTGAGTTTCATGTTGAATGGTAAGACCTGGATAGACAGTACACACAACTGATGAATGTTTGCAGAGGGCCACGTTCCACGAAGCGATCTCAACCCTTAGATTACCTTAGGTGCGTAGCTACCCTGTGCACTTAAGTTGATCTTAGGACTAAGATCGCTTCGTGTAACAGGTCCTGGACAGTGTGTATGAATTTTAACTGGATATAAGCAAGAAAATTAGTTAGAATGAATTTTTTGTAGAATGTAGGTGAGTGAGGATCAGTTTCACACAATATTGTGCATTTACGCGATGACAGTTTTATATACATTATGAAATATTATACAATCTATTCATCTATATTTAAATTAATATAGATATTATATACTAATAATGTAAACAAATTATGTAAGTTGAAAACAATATTTGTATGTTTAAAAAAAACCCACAATTCTACAGTTATAAATTTTGATACTTTGAGTTTTCAAATTGTTTAATGTTGTAGATACATCTTCTTCAGTTCTCCTTATCTTTAATTTGTTATTAAACGCATGTATGTCAACCAATGAGCAGTAAACACTCGATTATAAATTCTCATTCAGTCTGATATAACATGACATTTGATTGGCTAATCAAATCCATTAGCAGCACTAAAACCAGCATTAATGTGTACAAAATTTCGGCATTGCCCAAGAGCCTATTATATATTTAATATGTTACTTCTCCCAGTTTAGTTGGCCGTATTTAGTTCTAAAATATCACCTTTCAATCTGTTTCAATCAAAATTTCATGACATAATTGCTGTTTATAAGGCTTTGTTTAACGTAAACGGGTGTGATACTGACAGTAATAGCGGCAACAATGCCGAATGGAGAATCTTTGCTATGACTTAGTCACCACCCATGCACAATATGAGGCCTCTTTCCTTAATCTAGCCTAATTGACCTAATCAATAAGCTTAACAATTATCCCATGCATGCTATGAGTATGATGCCACATTCAATACTCGACAAACCCATACATTTTGTTATATAAAAATTGTGACTTTTTTCTGTTATTTTTTTTCCTATACTAAATTGTGACTTTTTTTCTGTGACTTTTTTTCTGTGACTTTTTTTTCCAGCCGCCGACCAAGAGGTACACTCATGGTGCACTGTAGTCTCTTAGGGTGGCAGATCAGCCTCTAGATGGAATGCCTTTCTAGGAATTAATCAAATAAAACTTGTGCATTTTCGTCAAAGAATAAATCGGTGTGCTTTATTATTTCGGGGGAGGTTTACTAAATTTTTCTGTGCATACCGGTATATTTTAATGACTGAACCACTTAGAACAGAGAGTCAACTGTAACTTTTTCACTGTTGACTGATATTCTTTGATAGTGTTTACTGGCCTCAGTGGTATCGTGGTTAGGCCACTGGTCTACAGGCTGGTAGA
The DNA here is from genome assembly GCA_016106625.1 of Dracogyra subfuscus. NCBI lineage: Eukaryota > Metazoa > Mollusca > Gastropoda > Neomphalida > Peltospiridae > Dracogyra > Dracogyra subfuscus. Next base: position 3,991 of record JAECMU010156867.1, on the reverse strand, counting down.
TACTGGGTTCGGATCCCAGTCCAGGCATGGGATTTTCAATTCAGACACCAACTCCAAACCCTGAATGAGTGCTGAATGAGTGCTCCACGAGGTTCAATGGGTAGGTGTAAACCACTTGCACCAACCAGTGATTTACAACTGGTTCAACAAAGGCCGTGGTTTATGCTATCCTGCCTAAGGGAAGCACAAATAAAATATCTCTTGCTGCCTGTCGTAAAAGAGTAACCTATGTGGCAACACTGGGTTTCCTTAAAAAAAAAACAGTGTCAGAATGACCATATATTTGATATCCAATAGCCGATGATAAGATAAGAAAATCAATGTGCTCTAGCGGTGTAGTTAAATAAAACAATCTTTACTTTGATAGAGTTTGACTATACAATGTACTTGCTAGGTACATGTATGTCACATAAAAAAATATAATTCTCCATTTTAACACCGAAAACAAACTATTACCGGTACATGGCAATGTATGAAGGCAGTTGACATAACCATTCCTAACTGTAAAGTGATCAAGTGTATTAACCTATAGTACTGGTTATAGTTTGTATTAATTTAGTAAATTTTATATAGTAGTAAGGCCAGTTTGTAACTCTAATGTAAGTAATTCTGACCTGACACTACAAATAAATAGATGAAAATGACACTTTTGACGCAAAAAACAAAAACCTTCATCATGATCATAAAAAGTGGGAAATTACTCTTCATCAAAGAACAAGAGCAGGAGCAGTTTTCAAGTGGCATTAAAACAAGGAACTGCAGAAAAAGACTGTGTGTTTTTTTCATTCATGAAGTTTTTTTAAATCAATCAAAAACAAAACATCACTTTGATTTCAATGTATAAATACAGGGTATTTTAAAATACAAAACAAAAAATACATCAATGAAAGGTAAAATGGTAGTTCATTAAAAAGGTTTTGTTCTATATCTCTTAACAGATAAAACTACATTTAGAAAGGTTTTGTTCATGATTACATCTATTAAAACATGTGATCACACCCATTCTATAGAAAGGTCAAAATTATTCTGATTAACAAGACTGTTTAGATTGTCAAAATCACATCGTGTTATTTCCTGACAGTGCTTAACAATGAGCGAGTTCAAGGGATTATCACAGAACAGCAGTTCTCGGATTCCTGGGACTGTCAGCTGGTTGCAGGACTCCATGTATACCTTGCAGAGACTCTTCAGTCCGTGACACTTGATGACCTGCAGCAGCAGTTCACTGGTCATGCATTGCACATTGACCAGGTGCATCACCTGCAGGTGCTCGGCATTCAGCAACATCGTCTGGAAAGTTCCTGCACTGAAATTGGTGCTGTCGTTTCCAACCACAATCATGATCTTCTTCAGACACCGATAAATCTGCTTGCTCTCCAGCCCGGTCAAGAATGATTCGTAAAAGGCAACAGAATTGAAGGCAGCCATGACACATTTTAAATTTTCCAAAGAAGGACAGAGTACACCCAACTTGCCCAAATCAAGGTCCTTTATATCGAAGAGTCCCACTGAGTACAATCTGGAGCCAATGTCCTTGAGGAGTGGAACAAGTCCATCAAAGAATGTTACATCCTCTGCTTGGTCACTGGTTATTTCTAATGAATGTAAATGCTGAAGATATTTTAAATTCTGCAAACTTGAATTTATGGCACCTTGGTAGAAGATCACCTCAGTAATGAATGGACAAACACTGCATGCCACGTACACACTCTGTGGACTGACCTCTTTACATTTCAGACCAGTTGCTGTTAAGGTCCTCAGCTGAAATACTTGGGAATTAAGATCATTATTTTCACTGTCTTTGCTTGCACAACCCAGCTGTCCAGAAGCAAGAGTCACTGCTTCCATTACATCTGCATAACCCAAATGAAGCAAGTTTTTAAATGTTTTAAGTATTTCTGAGGCACCCGTAGTTCCAATCTTTGTTGCACTTATTTCTAGCTTCTTGAAATTATCACATAAACTTGAGTTGTTATGGGTTCTACCACACAAATTTATTGCCCCAACATCTGTAATTGGGCAAGCGAAAACATCTAGAACTTGAAGATTTTGGCAGAATTTGTGGATAGTGTCAAGTACATTGTCATTTACTTTAGTGTTCCGCAAAAGAAGCTTCTTGAGATGAGGAAGATTTTCTATCATACTAGATACGGATGAGGCAGTTATCCAAGAGCAATTGGAGATGTTTAAAGAGGTTAATTTCTGTAAGTAAAAAATAAAGTTGTTACACATAACAAAAGAATATTCGTTTAGTGACCGACCATCACATTATTTCAGTCAACAGCTATTAGGCTGAACATTAGAACAACAATCATAGCATGTGTTACAAAGCATGAAAAAGGAACCAGTAAGCATATTAAAATATATATTTTTTTTTTTCTTCATAATTTGCTTCAGGGAACTATTACAGGGTTCATACACTTAAAACATTTTCATTTTCCAGGACTTTTAAGCACCATTTTGGTTCATTTTCCAGGGCTTCTTTTACATTTTTCCAGGAGTCTGAATATATTACCTGGGAAAATATTTTTTTAATGGCACCCCAGTAAACTGTTTATTCAGTGGTTGTTATGTATCAAACAAGATACACCTAATCTAGATATATCACATGGATGCTAAAATTGTAAAAATACATAAATAAAAAGATATTGTAGTGTGCAGATTTTTGTTACATTGCGTGTGTGCAGGTGTACATGCATCTGTGTCTTAATGCTGGATCTTACAGTAAAACACTCCATAACCATAATACATATCTAACCACATGGAAATGTGTTTGAGGGTTTCAATTATTTTTGGTCAAGATTAATTTATTTTTGGTCATGATTCAGAATTATATAACTTTATAGAGATGGGACTTTTTGATTGCACCAAAGTCAAGGCAAAAGGCCTAAAATTGTGCCCAGAATATATATGCCCAAAACAAGCTGGCCCAAATTGAGTATAAACAATGTTATATGCTAACCTCAAATATTTTTATCCCAATACCACTAAAATACTAAGCTTAATTTGACTGAAAGTAACTTTGAATAATTATTATTAATGTATAAATTAATTTATATAGCAAAATGTAAAGTATGTAGCTTACCGTAAGTTAATCAGCTTGGATATAATAACTAGGGTTAATTGTTTTAAAAGACAGACGTTTTTTTAGAGATACAGTTAATAAACATTATGAAATTGTGTATATTATTATTATAGGGAAAAACAGCCATTCTGCTGCTGTGGATCAGACAAGTTTGTTTGTTTGTTTGTTTGTTTAATGACGCACTCAACACATTATAATGACGGTTATATCGGCGTCGGAAATATGGTTATGCCGATAAAAAACGCCAGTGGTTAGCTGACGGGGATCGATCCTAGACCGACCGCGCATCAGGCGGGCACTGTACCACTGGGCCATGCTGCCCGCTGGATCAGACAAGAGTCATCCAACATGATAGCTGCCCGTGAGGTTGCCATTTCAAAAACAAAAGGTGGCCATTCTTTCTGCAATGAGAAATGTTGTCTTTGCTGCTGAACACAACGTGTCGAATGAACTATGCATAGCACAGGGTGCTAATCACTTACACGAAATTAAAACTGATGGACATACATCTTACCACTCTAGTATTAGTCAATTTCAGCAGTCGCTTGGCCAGGTGATAGATGATAAGTTGATTGATAGGATTACTGAGTCAGGGGGGGTAGTATTATGCTGGAAGAAAGTACATGTATCGGTGCATCAAAACATGGTTGTGTCTGTCAGATATTTAGTTCTGATGCTAGGGCATACTGAGGCAAAGACAAGTTTTAGCAATTCGCCAGTTATCATGTGTTACATCAGAAAACATTTCAAGGCGGGTACAGATGTGATGTCAAAAGGATGGTTGGGCTGTCGACTGATGGCACTGCTGTGATGGTAGGTTGTAAAAAAGCGGTCTGTCCACACACTACATTGCACACAGGCTGGCCTTGGCAAGTGGATCTGTAGCTGACAAGGTAAGATACTTAA
>JAECMU010156838.1:0-14507 GCA_016106625.1 Dracogyra subfuscus | reverse complement strand
CCTGGCTATTTGCAGAATATTTTGGTGTAAAAAATTCGACTTATAGGCGAAGATATACGGTATATAAAACTACAGTCATATTATTTTGTACTGTAAACATTTGGCTGTAAAAAGAATGCCGTTATGCTATGATGTCACTTATGTAACTTCATGTCATGCCCATAAGATTATATGCCGTAATGGCTGATGGCTTTGTTATAGACTGTAGATACATTTCTACATTAAAAATCAGTTAAAATTGACAATAGGTAAGAAAGAGAATAACTAACTTGATACGAGGAGTTACAAACTATCTGTCTCTTGTGAATGAATGTTGTAAAACTCTCGCCAATAGCTCGGGTTTACAACATTCGTAGGGACAGATAATTTGTAATTTCTTGTAGTTTGTTAGTTATTCTCTAAATACATGTTTATATATGTACTTGAGATTGTACAAATTGTACAAAGATTATCATTAAAAAGATGGAAAAAAACCAAATATAAATATATATTTATTAATTTTGTTTAACTACATGTAGTTTGAAAATGTTTTTAAAACATATGCACCAAGATCCATACAGGTACAGGGGTCAATATTTCGAAATCTAAGGGAAACGGAAGTCGCTTCACATGGTTTTGCCTAGGAAACCAATCGTTTGGTTACGTGAATTATACGTTGAAATTATATTTTAAATTGTTTGTTTTTTTGTTTTTTAACGATGCACTCAACACATTGTATTTACGGTTTATCGGTGTCGGACATATGGTTATGTCGAGATAAAAAAATAGTTAGCTGACGGGGATCAATCCTAGACCGACCGACCGTCAGGCGGGCACTGTACTACTGGGCTATATGCTGCCCGCTTTTAAATACATAGTTTTTAGCTCAAGCCTCAAACAAATACAGAAGAAAATATATATGTATATTTTTTTAAAGTGTCTTTAATGCTTGCTAAAGTGTTGGGGTTTTTTGTGGGGTTTTTTTTATCCCACTGCCACCTTTCCTTTCCCTCCTTTGAATTCCAACTGATTTCTTCCCAATCTTTCAACTTCTTTCAGTCCACTTCCACATCCCAGTCCTTGTTTCTCGAACCACAACAGGTCTCTTGTGGCTATCTGTGCCACACACCTGCTATACCCCATCAGCTTTTAGCTGTGGGCTTAGTCTGACCACTTTCGGAAGTGTTCAGTAGTTACTTTTGGTATTGTAATGCTTGCTAAAGTTAACAATATTATAAAAGAACTGAATATCGGCCCCATGCAGTACTGAAACAAAATACAGGGGCATATATATATATATAGTCAGAAGTTTTCGTAGCATTATACACGCCAAAGGCGTGGTCGAGCGGGGATATTCAGGGCCTCCCTCTGTGAAAATTTTGGAAATCAGTACACCTGTAGATGCAATCTGAGCCTCTATTTTTTGGTAATCTTTTTTTCGAGTCAATTTTAAGAGGATATTTTATAGAACAATTACAGACACCCTTGGCCTATTCCTGGATTTTATTTTTGCATTATGCACCTGCGTACTGTGAGCTAGGCCTTTGAAATATATACATAATCATTTGGAGGAATTCCTTTTTGCATTTTGCATTGGCTATGCTACTTTCACTTTATCAATGGCACTTCTATACTACAGTGCTGTTCCAAATATTTGATTTTTTAAAGCTCACTATGTGATGTTAGTATTTTTCAATTTTTGTGACTCATTTGGATTCCTGTTTATGTTAAAACTGTTTTTAACATATGCAAAATTGTAGCCAATCCAATATTATATCTACATATATCCCTTTAAGAGATAAAATAGCAGTAGATAATTTACCTAAATTTATCTATGTTGTCAGGTGTGTGCAGGAATAGTAGTAGGGGGTCTAGACTGTGTCAGTGAAGTTTATAGGGGTCGGGCCCTGCTTCTTTGCAAAATATATTGAAAGAAAGAAAAAAAAACAGAAAATAATTAGCATGGTTTGAACAGGGAGGAGTTTTGATCTCCGAAACCCTTCCCCTGCACATGTTAAATTTTGCTCTAGTTGTTTTTCAAAACTGTGCTTTTAAGTCTTAGATTAATAGAACTTGGTGTATATACACATGTAGTTGTATATGTACCTACAGCTAGGGCACAATATTTCACGCGAACCGCCATTCTTTTTTGCATTTCATTTATGCAAAATTAAATTAACACGAACCGCAAATTGGTTACGTCATGACCTGTAAACTTTCAGAAATTAAAACTTGCAAACTTCACAATTACAGAAAGTTTATTCATCCAGACATACTACTACTAGTACTAGGGTCTCACTACACGGTCATTTATTGTAACATATGTTGTGGTGTACATGTTCACTGTTAGTACTTGTAGAAGAATTAAAGGTACTGGTTAATTTAGATACCAGGTCCTCTGGCTGCATTTTGCCCATGAGGTTTTGAAATATTATGCATTTACTTTTGCACACAAGAGTATGAAGAAGACCAGGTGCCTGGTGTGATCCGGTTACTCTGCCATGCCTAAAAACACACGGTACTGTCACAGTGGGCCATGTAGCAAAAAACTGAGACGGAAATGTTGTCAATTTTGGAGCCAAAATAAATAATGGTATAAAAAAACACTTTAAAATGGTATATGTCATTAGTGTCAATGAGAACCCATTCTATTAACAATTTGCATTTGAAGTTGGGCAGTTTAACACACGTTTCAATGGCATATCGCATCTGTGTAGTGAGACCTTTTTTTTTTTTTTTAATTTTTTTTTTTTTTAACGACGCACTCAACACATTAAATTACGGTTATATCGGCGTCGGACATATGGTTATGTCGAGAAAAAAACCCAGTGGTCAGCTAGTGAGACCTAGTATTCAGACAAATATTTTAGGCTGAATGTTTCATACTTGATGCACAGCAAACCAGTAAAAAACATTATATTGCAACAGTTGTAACTTGTGACTAGTCTAAACTTTTAAAAGAGTTTTTTTTTAATGTGCGGACACCGCTAGGGACAGCTATTAAAACTGTTAGACTGCATTAGATTGTGTTTACTGTCAGATTGTGCTTAGTATAGGGCCATCGAGAATAAATATACCATATTCTATAGATACATTTACTGATCCAAAACTGGTACAACATCTTACATTAACGTGTCAAAAATATACAGTACAGCTGCAATTTCTTTACAGATGACTGTGAATAAAATAACATCTTTTTTTTAAATCTTAATTTGACCATTTTGGTATTTTATAATGACTCTGTTAAAATCTATGACCAAGTTTGGAGCAGGCAGCAAATGGAACGACAAATAACCCAATGGGCCCACCGATGGGGATTGATCTGACGCTGACTGCGCACCAAGCTAGCATTTTACCACAGGACTATGTCTCGCCCCATATTCACCTCAGATTTCACTAACAAATAGCCCCCCACCTTTAGTTTGGTCAACAAAAAAAGGTTGAAAGAAAAAAACGTTAAAATCAAAACTACAATGTAAAACAACCCCACCCACAAAAATAACACCTGAGACTTTCACCTGTGAAACATTCCATGATTTGTATTAGAAATGAAGAGGTATATATTATATGTAGAAATGTTGAAGTTACTACTGTAAATACTGCAGTTCTGACTGTTCCTTTATTTGATCATTGCAACTCACACTGAAATGTTTGTGGTATGAAGAAATACAGTGTTTTGAAATATATATATATTTGATAGAACATTCTTTCCTGTAATATGCATGGGCTATCACTTTGCACGGACAAAAGGCAAGCGGTCATGATAATGCATGTGGCAAATAAGCTGTCAACTGATTATGCCGTCCTGAAAACAAGAGTACTGCTAAAACAATACATGTACTCTACTGGACCAACAAATTTTCTTATCTCCTAAGTTCAAGGGCCATAACTCTGTGGAAAATGGATAAATCACCATGAAGGAAGAAAGGAAATGTTTTATTTAATGACTCAACACATTTATTTATGGTTATATGGCGTCAGACATATGGTTAAGGACCAGACATACATTGTATATTGAGAGAGGAAACTTGTCGTCGCCACTTCATGGGCTTCTCTTTTCAATTAGCAGCAAGGGATCTTTTATATGCACCATACCACAGACAGGAAAGTACAGCCTTTGTTACACCAATTGTGGAGCACTGGCTAGAATGAGAAATAGCCCAATGGACCCACTGATGGGGATCAATCTCAAACTGACCGTGCATCAAGCTAACGCTTTACCACTGGGCTACGTCCTGCCCCAAATTACCATGAAAGTCAAAAATTAATCTGTAAAACTATACGCAGAATTTCAGGTAAATATCTCGAAGCATTACGAAAATAAAGTCAAGAAAATTATATGTGAGACAGACAGAGGTCACTGACTGTAATGGAATAAAAACTCATTGCCTCCATCAAGGGGAGTTGATCCTGGGACACATCACATCTCAAGCAAATACTATAGCACTGAGCTACATCCTGACCCTGGACATGTATAAATACAAGCTATAATGTTTATTCACCTTAATTCCAGCAACCGTGATGTTCTTGAGTTCAGTAGACTTTCTTTTTTACGCAAAGCTTCTTTAACCAGAAAATCAAACGATTTTTCCAGGTGCTGCTGCAACATAACAATGGCCATGCACACGCTGTCTGCATCAGTGTTGACAAAGTGGATGTTTTTCAGAAAGAGTAACTTTCCTCTTTCAGATGTAAACAGGATGAGAGCATCCAGAAATGCTTCAACACAGCATTCCAATGGAACTCCAAACATTCCTGACCACCCAAAAAGAGAAGAAAAAAAACATATACAAATGTATACATGAAACATTTCAAAACAATAAAGATGAAAAAAAGAAAAGAAATGCTTAATGATACCAAGGAACATTTTTAAAGTACAGCTACAGATGTATTTGGTGTGTAACATATAGTTATTTCAAGGCTTGTTCGAGAAAGAGTGGAAATCTACAATCATGATATAGGCCACTCCTACAAAAAAAATAATTAATAAATAAATAAACCAATAAAAAATTTCTGTGGAATTAAATTTTCTGCCTATAAACTCAGTACTGGTAGCATAAACTAATTTGTGTCATTCTAGCTTAGTTGCATCCTTAGATGTTCGTTTTAATGATACAATTTTTATTTTTATTTTATTATTAAATTAAAAGTTTATAAAAGAAGTAACATGGGATGTACAATTGATGATTAACAAAATAATAAATTAAATCTGATAAAAAATTTATTTGTAAAATCACTTTAAAATGAACATTCCAAGATTTACAGTTTTACTTTACATGAAACATTTCAAAACAATAAAGATGAAAAAAAGAAAAGAAATGCTTAATGATACAAGGTACATTTTTAAAGTACAGCTACAGATGTATTTGGTGTGTAACATAATATAGTTATTTAGAGGCTTGTTCGAGAAAGAGTGGCAATCTACAATCATCAAACAGGCCACTCCTACAAAAAACAACAACAACAAAAAAAAAAACACAATTCTATGGAATTAAATGTTCTGCCTAAACTCAGTACTGGTAGCATAAACTAATTTGTGTCATTCATAGTTGCATCCTTAGATGTTTGTTTTAATGATACAATTTTTTTTAAAATTAAATTAAAAGTTTATAAAAGAAATAATATGGGATGTACAACTGATGAGTAAAAATAATAATAAATTAAATCTGATAATTTTTATTTTTGTAAAATCACTTTAAAATGAACATTCCTAGATTTACAGTTTGTGAGAAATGCAGCTCTATGTACATGTAATTGATGCCATTGCCTTCAGAAAACTAGTACATATAAATCTCACATTTTGACTTTGTCATGGTGCGACAGTATAAAGTAAAAATTCTTATCTGATAGACAGGTGTGTTTGGGGCTGATATAGCCATGGCTGGCACGCTGCATGTCTAGAATAGTGTGCTTGAACCACAGCACTGGCAGGTAAGGACCAGGGCCCCGTTTTACGAAGCGACCTTAGCTACTATCGAACTTAGTAAGGTTGATATTACGCTACCGACCTTAACATTTACAACCGTTCGACGAAACAACCTTAGTGCGATTGTAAACCCAAACTTACTACAGTAGCAAATTTAACTAAGGTTAAAATATTATAGTCCATCCCATCCTCCTAAAACATGTTTTTTTGTGTAAATAATTTCAGTTTTGTCTGACGTAAGAAGAAAAGTAAAAGCATTTTGGAAATATGAATTTTTGTATACTATTTTTGTATCCAATTTAGCAAAAAGTCGGTTCAGAAATAAATAATTTGTAGTTTTTATTTATAGATCGACGAGTCATTCGTCGCACCCATATTTCAGCTTCATACATAATAAATAAAACATATCCAATGGTATTTTTTTTTATATGATATATTTGACAATGTACTTTTTATATAGTTCATCATTTTAAAACTTAAACTTAATATTTTGTTTAAAATTATGAAAAATAAAAACCTACCGAAAGTAAACTGCGTTTTCTGCTCTCGGAGTTATTTTGACGGGGGTCATGGTTAGTAGACTAGTTTTTATTTTAATGTGGCGTAGCCTTGTAATAATATAGCTAATTTTGAATTTAAATGACTTCAGTATTCAAATGACGTCACTTTTCATCTTATAATTTAATAATAAATTCGGTGTATGACGTTTCCTTTTTCCATACACAATAAATAACACTGGGAAAATCCCAATGCAAAATTTCTATTGACATTTTTTTGTTTGAAAATAACTAATGCATGTGGGGTTTTTAGAAGAAAAAAATAAATATATATTCTGGAATTATATATAAAAAAAACAAACAAAATGGTTTTTTACTATTTACGAAATGTGAAGTGAAATTACGGTAAGATATGCTATATTTATTATGTACGAAGCGAAACACAGCATTCCATGGTATCTGATACCTTCGTATTAGTTCCTCGTCATTGATTGTGTTGAACTTTATGCTTCTGCCACAAAAAACCACGTTCCATTTGCAGTTTTTCCTTCCTCAGCATTTTTTAATATCGTGACCTTAGAGCTTACAATAGGTGCAGACCTATTGTAAATATTGATAGTAACTTAAGGTGATTGTAAGCTAAGGTTGTTTAGTAAAACAGGTTGTCGATTGTAAGAGAAAGTTACGGTCGCTACCTTAGGCACTTAAGGCGATAGTAGCGCTAAGATCGCTTCGTAAAACGGGGCCCAGGGCTTGAAATAGGAAGTAAATTAAATTATTTAGTTGTAATTGTTTATGGACTTATAGTAGTTGAAGATCAGAGAGATCTTGAGGTGTTTTCTCTTTTATAGATACCGGTATGTCACCTGTCCTCAAACAAATGCATATTTCCCTAAGGATAAACTAGTAGTCTGGTTCAAACATCCCAACACCAAATTGGATGGCTCAAAGTTCTTCTACCACACACCCCTTCCTGTTCTGGTCATGTGACTGTATCTATAAAGGAGAAATTTTGTTTCAACATCAACTGTCCTTAAACTATGCAGCATTTCAACAGAAGGTGGTGGGTTCCATATTCCGAAGATGCACTCGTCTTCTCCCCATGGATCCGGAGGAATCTGACACAGTGGAAGAATATGCCAACCATAGCAAACCCATCTCCCATGGGATGCCCGAAATGGACCATACCTGTCATGTTAGTAGCAACAGCAGTTGATGGTGGCATCCGTCGGTGGAATGGAGGACAGAACCCTCAGTTGAATCTAAAATTGTGAACCAGTCATCCATTATAAACAGGGTTCTGACAGGTTAGATGCCTATGGTGAAAGTAATTCCTCAGCTTGGTAAGAACAAAGGATCATGGACTGGATCCAAGTGGAGAATGTTCTTAGTAATGTCTTTCAAGTGGCTCAAGTTGCATGAGAGAAACAGTCACTTTCGATGGCGATGGTAAAACCTTGTTCTCTCAATCTAGTGCCTGAGGGCTTGTACAGGACATAAAGACAAGTCCTTAACATTGTGGAGACCCACAATGGAAGAGAGTGTTTGGACAGAGTAGGTACGTGGCACTTATCAGGAAGTTGGTTCTTGGCAACAAAGTTCATCTTGAGTCCCAAGGTGATGGAAATGCACCATATTCACATCCAGGGTGTGAATTTCTGATAATCTCACCACTGTAGCGAAACCCAGCAGGAACACTGCCTTTCTGGTCAAAACATCTTATGATGCCGCAGCTAAAGGCTCATAAGGTGCTCTGGACAAGGCCTTCAGAAAAAGATTCAGGTCCCATTTCAGTGGAAAAATGTTGAACATGGTCATCATGCTTGAAATCCTTGATCATAGCATGGAACTGCCGACAACTTGGAATGGGTGACTGAATCACAGACTGTAGCGATGACAGATGTAGACGGCTATGGTAGAACCTTTAAGTTTTAAAAGTAGACTGGAGATACATCAAAGATTTTTCTAAAATCTTAACATGAACAGTTCAAGGTCTCAGTTTATGACATGTGCATCATCAGTAAAAGCAAAGCCAATAGACATTATATGCAGCAGCAGTGGATGCCTGATGGGTCTTCAGTATAGCATCTGTAGTCTTGAAAGAGGACCCCTTCTTCTTCAAACCCTTGGAGATAAGGTGTACATGTGTAGCTGGAACAAGCATGGATTCGAATGGGGCAGACTCAATGTGGGATAAAGCTGGAGAGGATCCCAATTGGGTAGTGGTTGAGGATCTGGATCCTTGAGACGTATGAGGTTAGGATACTAGACTCTGTCTGGCCATATCAAAGCGATGACGAATAGTCAACAGCGAAACTCTTGAAACTGCTGGAGCACTCTGGAAAGCAGTACTGGTGGAGGGAATGCATAAGCATCAGGTCACGAACCTACCAGCAATGCATCGATGAATATTTGGCTTGTTGCTTAAAATGGCTACAAAGAGACTCTCATCTAAGATGGCCTCTGAGTGTCATGTCTTGTGCTGATATCAAGTGGAATGTCACTGGTTCTGCCAGGAGATGATCGACATATCTGTTTATTACTATTAATTAAATTGCATTTAATTAAAGTAGGGCAAGTGAATTTTTAATCATGGCTAGTACATTTTAAAAATCATTGATCCCATGCCTAGTGGAGTTTTATAACATTCTAGAAGCCCTGCATACATCTAGTATCCAAGGCCGTCATAACATCACATCTTGGCAATCAGCAAAAGATTATCTTCTCTGCATTGTATATGAACCCTTACAGTAGCAACTGTGAATGACTGTGGGTTGATAATCCGCAATAGACCATAGTAACTGTTGCATTAAAGACCCATGAGCCACATGATGTCAAATGGATGATTCCCTCCAGCAGCTGAAATACTGATTCGTTGAAAATTCCAGAAAGGAAGCTGTCCGAATGATTAATCTCAACAAACCAGCACAAGTGGCAACTGATTTGCAGACTTTTGGCACCAACGGATGTAGTGACTGGCACATAGAATATCTTGGTAACATACTGATCAACAAACAAACAGTTAAACGGTCAACAGTACTCTTCACGGGGTCCCAAAACAGTGCCAACAGTTGACCGGTCCAATGCCTTGTCTTCAGCACAAACCGTAAGGGTAACTTCAAACCAATGATGGCAAGTGAAAACCCCATGCCAATTCCCGCAACCGGCTGCGTGTCGAGGACCATGAAAAGTCATGGAAACCGGCTACAGTCCCAGCTCCAATGGGTTCTGATTGGCCAGCTCTTCACACGAGATGAATGAAAACATCTTTTTGATGTAGTCGCAGGAGTCCCGTGGGCTGCAGGTACTGTATCACCCATAGGCATATTTGTAGCAGGCGCTGTAATGGAAGCCGTTTGATGTAACCATAGCAGCTGGTCCGGTGGAAACTGAAGATCTGGTGACCATGGCAGCATTTATCACCACAAATGTCTCATGAAGCATACTCAGAAGTATGGTCTTCAATGTCTTGGACACTGAATCAGCAATGGAAGGCTGCAAGGCAGGAGCTGGAACCGTCACAGACTCGGCCTTCTTAGCCTGCTGGGCTAGGACATGGAGATACGTGTTGAACTATGTCAGTCCCAAGGGCAGGCAATGAACACATTTCCCATGTATGTCACACGATGACCGGCAGCCCGTACAGATATCATGGGATAGCATTTAAGGCAAGAATGCACCACTCGAGATGTACTATTATCTGACATTGCTAACTAATCTGTAACAGTAAAGCAAACAACATGAGTCTGTACAATTCCGGTAAATATAAGCCACCATTTTAAAGATAGAGACAATTAATAAATTTGGAAACAACATTTTAAATGGGAGTGATTGTAATGTCCATTTGAATATACGGTAATACTGATTTAGTGTTGATTGAGTTGCGTCCCTTGAATTTGGTTTTGTGTTACGTATAGTTGTGACGTAATAAATGGTAAAAAAGCGTTTCAACGGTTTCGTGTCTGTGCGAATACTTTGGTGTTTTTTCTGTGGAAGCTGGGATGAATCATAATTTTCCACGGGACAATTTGCAGGACAATTCATGGGGAAAATGTTTGCGAACTTTGTAAGAACGGTCACAGTGGAAAATGTACTTGCTTACTGGCTTTCTGTGCGGCGATAAATATGTTTTTGAAAGTGCACGTTCGAACTTTTGTTGCACCATCTTGGACAATTAGATCTAGTTACCGTAGTTTACCACAAATACGCCCTGATATTCAATATGAAAAAATGCTACTATTTCTCGTATCTGTGGATATTATGTGAACATGTGGTAAGTGTTCTTGATTACTGTTAGTATATTGACTTCAGAACTATCATACTATGAGTGAATCAAAATCAGTAATTTCTGGTGTATCTGGCCGAAGTCATTCGTCACATTCGTCTTGGATTACATCTAAGGCGGAAGCAGCAGCTGATCTTGCAGCATTAAAGGTGAAGTTAAAGTATGTTGACATTGAATCTACTAAAAGAGCTGAGTTAGATAAGCTGTCTACCGTGAAGCGGTTGGACATGGCACAGGCTAGGTTAAATGCAATACAGGAAATAGAGTGGGAAGATACTATTCTGTATGGTAAAGATGATGGTGATGATTCACACCCTACTCCGCATCATGATGTTAATCAATATGTGCAAGACTATATTCAGTCAATACCATTGGAAAACGTACATGCTCAAGTTTTAAGTTCTCCTGTTCCCTTAAATGATCCAGGTCAAGTTGTAAGGTCTTCTGTTCCTGTAGATGATACAGGATCACATTCGTCTACAAAACTTAACACATCTGCCAAGGAATTTGTTCCAAAAATGGAAAACACGGCCTTGTCAGAAATGGAAAAGTTAACTAATTCAATGGCTCAGCAAATCACCTTAGGGAAGCTTTCTCCTCCTGAATAAGGTCTATTCTATGGAGATCCTCTGACCTATCCTAGTTGGAAAGCGGCCTTTGAAACACTAATCGAAAGAAAGGGAATTTCACCATCTGAGTGCATTTATTATCTGAAACGTTATTTAGGTGGTTCTGCAAAAGAGTCTGTAGAAGGTTACAGTTGAATCATATCTATATGATAAAGCCAAAGCCTTACTGGACAAACAATTTGGTAATTCGTTTGTTATTGCCAATGCCTTTCGCAATAAATTGGAATCGTGGCCAAAAATAACAACTTGTGATGGTGCTGCCCTCAGAAGGTTTTCTGATTTTTTGCGACTGCTATGGAAACAATAAACAGTTTGAATGTGTTAAATGATGATTGTGAAAATCAAAAGATTTTACAGAAGTTGCCCGAGTGGCTTATCTACAGCTGGGGAAAAATCGTGGCTACATGGCGGGACAAGTACCAAGCATTTCCGCCATTTTGCAAGTTTGTACCAAAGGAAGCAGACATTGGGTGCGACCCAGTTACTGCCATTATTTCTGCAAAATCTAACAGTAACAAAACGGATTTCAATCAATCAAGTAAGTTTCGAAAACGTGCAAGTGGAACTACATTCTCAACTGTAGTGATGGTCTCAAGAGAGAGAAGGGAGATCACGACATTGACAATTGTAAATCTTTTCTCGCGAAATCTGTGAAAGATCACAAGGAATTCACAAAGGAGCGATGGCTGTGTTTTGGTTGTTTGCAAGAAGGACATAAATCGCAAGATTGCAGGAAAAGAAGCAAGTGTAAGACATGTTCGAGGTATCACCGTATATCACTTCATGGTGATTTGAAGGAAACAGAAAATGCTTCTGCTCCAGATGCAATTGCGGCAACCAGCACACACTCAAGTGTTACACATCTGAAACAAACTGGGACAGGTGACAAATGTTCCATTATAATCCCAGTTTGGTTATCACACCATGATCGACCCGAGTCGGAACATCTGATATATGCATTGCTTGACAGTCTGACACAACATTTGTCCTGTCTAAAACCTGTAATGATCTGGGATTATAGGGACCTAGTGTGAAACTGATGTTATCAACAATGTCTGCAAAGGACCAGCTTGTTCAAAGCACTAAGATAAGTGGTCTAGTTGTACGTGGCTTTAACAGTTCTGTTAAAATTGCATTACCTGCAGCATACTCGAGAGAAATCATGCCTGCAAATAGGAATCACATCCCTACACCTGAAAAGGCTAAGATGTGGCCTCATTTGGAATGTATTGATGACAAACTGATGCCCTTAAGCAATATAGAAGTGGGCCTTCTCATTGGCTATAACTGTGCTCATGCGTTGACACCTCGTGACGTTGTCCCTCCTGTAAATGATGATGAACCATATGCACAAAGAACAGATCTTGGCTGGGGAATTGTTGGAATTGTAGATCATACTCAGATTGACAGTCATGATGACATAGGAGTCAGTCATAGAGTAATGGCACATAAAGTACCAATTTAACTGTGTGATCCAACCGTTCGAAATAAGGGCATTTTTATTTCTTTACAAACATCTGTTAAAGAAGTATCTGTGCCATTCGATGTCATACAAATGATGGAATAGGATTTCAGCGAGCGAACATCCAATCAAATTTCACTATCTTGCGATGACTAAAAGTTTCTAAACAATGTTGAGGCAGGTATTCACCAACTATCAGATGGTCATTATGAAATGCCATTGCCCTTCAGAGAATCTGACCCTAAACTTCCAAACAACAGGCCGATGGCACTTCAGCGTCTAATGTCCCTGAAAAGGCGTTTTCAAAGGGATCCGAAATACCATGAAGACTACAATCTCTTCATGCAGAACATTATCCAAAGTGGACATGCTGAGAAAGTACCTTATTCAGAAATTACTTGTGGTAATAATGTGTGGTACAAGGACTATTTGTTACAAGGACCAGATCTAACTAATGCTTTAGTTGAGAGTCCTCTGCCTGTTTCGAAGGGAACCAATTGCGATGATGTGCGATATTGAGCAGATGTTTCACCAATTCAAGGTGAATGAGTGTCACAGGAATTATCTAAGATTCCTTTGGTGGGAAACTGAAGATCTGGACAGTAATCTGGTAGAATTCTGAATGACCATACATTTGTTTGGTGCAACTTCATCACCAGGTTGTGCTAACTTTGCTTGGAAACAAACTGCGAATGACTATGAATCCGAGTTTGGAGAGGCTGCTGCAAACTTCTTGCGAAATGACTTATGTTGATGATGGGCTGAAATCCCTACCTACTGTAGATGAAACAGTTGGTTTGATTGAATCAAGTACAAAATTGTGCCAGAAGGATGGTTTGCAACTGCACAAGTTCATACCAAATTCCAAAGACGTCATAGCATCTATTCCTCTAGATGATTGATCTTATGCATGACTCCTTACCTATTGAGAGAGTTCTCGGTGTAAACTGGCGCATTGAATTGTATTGCTTTCAGTTTCAAATCACATTGAAAGATCAACCATTGGTGCGATGTGGTGTTCTCTCTACCATAAACTCAATCTATGATCCTCTTGGTTTTGTTGCTCCTGTTATGTTGGTGGGTAAACAGATCCTTCAGGAGATGTGTAAGGCTGTGTTCATACTAAACACGGACGTCCACCGACCATTTCCGTCGGTACCAAAAACAAGTTGTGCACAGCAAATGACATTTAATTCTAATGGGAGACGTAAAAGGCGTTCATACTAAGCACAGCACGGCAGTTCGTGCATGCACTACTTTTTCCATCCGTGCGTGTCAAGGGATGTAATTATTTAATTTTAATATCGTTACCAATGTATACATATAACAAATGAAATATATATGGGTCATTCTCACAATACCTGCTAACTACGCGTACAAGACTATATGCAAAGGAAGAATAAAAAATAATATGAAAGAAACTTATTTATTAGAATCATTATATTCTTCCCTGCGTCTGTCCATAAAAAGGTCGCATTCGTGAGCCATTTCACAGATGTTTTGATGTTTTTGCCAGCCTAAATTCGAAAAATACGCCTGTAACAAATCACAGTCAGGTGATTTCTGACCGTGACATTTTTTAAACTACTACGGAATTTTACTTTATTTTGGGGTGTATATGATCATTCGATCATGAAGTTCGGATAATAATACCGTATTTGACCGGAAATAAGCCCATGTCTTTGAATAAGCCCCCCTCCGTTTTGATAGCATTTAAGAAAATAGGCCC
>JAECMU010156823.1:0-14231 GCA_016106625.1 Dracogyra subfuscus | reverse complement strand
TGTTTTCAAATTATTTTCAAATCACTGGCATGAGTTTGCAAGTCAGGTTTTGATGAGTTGAATGAAAGGTCAACTGGACATGAGCTCCAGTGGGCTGCTGTTAGTTCCACTGTAATAATGGAGCTAATTTTAATTGGATTGTTTCTAGGGCACCCTTGGAAACAGAGATATTAGGCCTTGTACCATACCAGGTAATTCGTACATCACATTCATAAATGATGTCACTTTTATAACTAATCTGTTCTTTCTTTTCTTTTCTTAAAATTCAGTTTGTTTATCGCTTGTGGAAGATCATACCACCAACACGAAGTGACAGTAATGTGGCGCCAACAGAAATACGAGATACTTGGGAAGACTTCAAGCATGATGAGACACTTCATAGTGAGTATAATAAAAGAGATAGTTGGAGCTGAGTATAAAATTATTGTCAGTGTCTTCTTTTTTTTCTATTCACTTTTTAAAATGATCTCAAAACCTTCCCACAATTGAACAAATAAATCTCAAAGTGATGGTTACAGATTATTACTTCTTATTTAAAAAAAAAATTGAATCCCTTTTGTATAATGGTTCAAATGATTCAAACGTACAGTTAATCTTTATGTTCCAAGTAGATTCTTCCCTTCTATCGTTTTCACATTTTTCATGCATGAACACGTGCAGGTAAGCATCAACACATGCATTCACATTTTAAGAACACGTATGCACACACCAAAAATGAATACACTAACTTTTTTTATGAACTTTTTATAATCTAAATTATTTTTTAAAATGTATTTCAACTTTATAATTGATGTATTTACAAAGTTGTTATTTTAAATAAGTTTGAAATCAGAAATTGTATAAATGTAGGCTTTTATCTTAAATGTTTATAATTATATAACAAATTAATAATTGCTATATTATAGGATGATGATCAAATTGCCTATACACAGGTAACAAAGAAGAATCCATTCACATATTATCTGTTGTTTGTTGCATAAGAAAATTTGAGGTTGAATTTATAGTAAACATGTTTTAAAATTTTCAAGGCTGTAGGTTGCAATTAAACTCAGGTGATAAAGGGTATACCCAAAATAATGAAGCCCCTTTAATAGAGAATACTCTCCGAGTGTCTTGTGATCTGATAATGTGTCAGCATAATACATAATTTTTATTCCTAATACTGTAAAATACTTTATTTTCGAGGGGTGTAATTTTCGCGCTAAAGAAAAATGTTTGCCAAATCCATGCGAAAGTAAAACTGAAAACGAGGCAGAAAATACGTCAGTTGACAAGGATACTCCTAAAACGCGAAAGCGTGGTGAAGAAATAAAGGAGGTCTTTCTTAAACGGGTGAGCGATACAGTAAGCAAACATTCAAATTCCTGACAAGTTGGTAATTAACTGGGACCAGACTGGAGACAGTGGAGTATCACTCATTCCTGGGGGTGATTGGACCATGGAAGTGAGAGGCACTAAACAGGTGACAATATCGGGTGTTGACGACAAACGACAGATCACGGTTTTGTTGGCGATCACCAAAAGTGGAGACCACCCCAAGTCATCTACCATGGAAAAACAGACCGGGTCATCTACAACAATTAATCGGTCACAATCTGTTTGGTTTAATTTTTCGCGGGTCGCGAATAGCGCGAAAATTAAGTCCCCGCGAAAATAAAGTATTTTACAGTATATGATATTGACGATACCGAAAAACACGAGGATAATAATCTTTTTATCATATAATGTCAATCTTTTTATAAACGTTTAAAAAAAAAACTTTGCTCACCGCTGCAATGATTAAATCCGCCATTACATAATTTGAGGAGGCGTGGTTAATGAAGATAGCAAGTGAGGGCGTGGCTTGTCAAAGGGACACAACTCCAAATACTAAAGTAGTTAATTATTGAGACTTTCTGTCCGTAGAAAAACTTACGATACTACCGTCTACTGATACAGATTCGCTTTCTGAGAGAGAAGCCATTTTGATTTGTTTACATTTTTAGGTGTCAGTCATGCTGGTCACATGACCTAATTTGCATAGTTATCCGATTCTCAAAGTATGGTATCACAAGACATGAGGGGTTATCCTTTTTATCATCCATTATCATTCTTTTCATTTGTGACAAATGTAAACAATGTCGGTAATGTGGGTTGAATCACTTGTTTACTAGCAGAACGGCAGTGGCGTAACATCACTAATGATAGGTTTATGCTGAAACATACACAGTGATGTCACAAAAAGAAGCAATATATCCTAAGAGAATATTTCATTCAAATATATCATATAAAAACATGACCGTTGGGTATGTTTTATTTCTTGTGTACAAAGCCAAAACATGGGTGTGAAAAGTAACTATCGTCGACCTTAGTTTTGCATGGTTAAAGTTCGGTATATATGCAAAATGAAATGGGTTGTCTGAATTCTGTTTTAGAATAAGCCATCAATCAGTGATCACCAGGAAAGGCGTGTTATTACTTCCGCTCCCCTCCACTCGCCTAGTAAGTTTTACGAGAGGGGTAAATTGATCATCATGCAATAAAAAATATAATGAATTTCATTTGAAACTTTATAAGATCACTCGGCTAGCATCATTTAAGGAGAGTGATGTTCAGCTTACCTTGATTTTACTCATGAATGGTATCCACAATCATTCAGTTCTCTGAAGCGTAATCATCATCATCATCAAGGTAGATCGTTTATTTTTGAAAGTCTACATGTAGTTTGTGTTGTTATGAATGTATTCCATGTTGTTCAGGTGAAATCACTCGCACTGGGGGATCTGGCATGTTGGATTATTTGGTAAACTTGTCCGACGGCCACATCGACTACCTTCCACGCCTCCCTAAAAATGTCCTCCTGCGAATTATCCTCATGCTCGACCTGGAGGATATCCAGCAGCTTCGACGGGTTTCAAAATTCTTCAAAAAGGTTAGTATGCAGTATTTGTTCATCTGAAGGAAAGAAATTCAGAACATTAATGAACAAAGACCTCCAAACAGTCCTTAAATTTATGCCATTTGATTCTTATATCCAACTCCAAAATGATAAATCAAACGGAGAAGGATACATTTAAAAAAAAACAGTTTTACCATGTATGTACAGTATGGTTTTTATTTTGCTTTGCTTTGCTTGTGATGAAGATTGCAAAGGTGAGATATGTGTGATTCGTTTTAATGTTTGGCATCCCCTCTGTCCTGGATGCAATGAATTGTCATGTCAGAGGGGTTGCCCACGACAGAAGTGTCTGAACCTTTCTGGAATATAGACACAAATAGTATTTGCATTTGAATATGTTGTTGACACTGCAGTTAAGGTTTTATATTTGAATCCATGTCACATTTTTACATTTATGTCTACACACCACACTATATAAAGCAGTAGTTTAGTAACTCACTCACCTATAAGTAGGTCACATTTGCAAAAGGGAAAACTTGCATTCTTATAGGTGATCGTCCTGGACGTGATTTTAAAGTGACTTGAGTGATGGTTATTTATAACCAATGCACACTTTGTGGTTTACGGTGGGCACACCATGGTCTCCATGAAGTTTGGATGAGACAGACTACAAACAACCTGCATAGACCAAAATAATGTGGAAAACAGTGATTGTTAACATTTGGGCTAGGCAGGTGGTTAGCAGCCCACCATAAAACACAATGCCTACAACGAATGTGCCGCTGATTAAATAACACCATGGATGTGACAGCATGCTGTGTACCGCTATTACTGTACCTATTATAGCACCCCCCAATAGTATAATGTTCATACCCCATGATGTAATCATTTTATGTATGATATATATTTGTAGGTGTACCTATGTTATAAGTTAGGCCTTGGGGGGTCTTTTCCATCTGACAAGCAGGGGCGTAGCATTTTGTATCCCTCAGATAAAATGTACAGAATTGCACTCATGTCCCTAAAACAACAAAAGTCTGCTATTATACCAAAAATTTAATATCTGTTTGAAAAAATGCTTTTAACAGTTATTGCTTTGAAAAAACAACATGTGGTTGCATTTATGTTTGAGGTGTGACAGTGTTGGGATTGTGTGTTGAATATTGCACTGTGTTTTACTGATGGGTGACATCATCGTTTTAGCTGTGTGATGGAGATGAGCTGTGGGAGAAGATTTACCGCATGAACTGTGAGACGCCCATCACCTCCGATCTAAAGGATCTCGCCGAACAGCACACATGGAAACGACTCTTCTTCACTAACAAGCTGCAACTTCAGGTACTGTAGGAAATCGGAATGAAGGTTTCGCCTGATGAGTAGACAGTCAAGGATCTACTCCCCATGTCGGTGGGCTCATTAGACTATTTCTCGTTCCAGCCAGTGCACCACGACTGGTATGTCAAAGGCAGTGGAGTGTTTTATCCTGTCTGTGGTATGGTGCATATAAAAGATCCCTTTCTGCTAATGGAAATATTTAATACACTATGTCAAAATTACCAAATGTTTTACATCCAATAGCCAATGATTAATAAATCAATGTGCTCTAGTGGTGTAGTTAAACAAAACAAACTTTTAAATCGGAATGACAAAACTGATTCCGTGATCAAAATCGTATCTCTGCACTAGGCAGAGTTGAAAGGATGTTGAGATTCATTCCATAATCCACTATCAATTTATTTTATTTTTTTGTTGGTTTGTTTAACGACGCACTCAACACATTATTATACGGTTATGTCGGCGTCGGACATATGGTTATGTCGAGAAAAAACCCAGTGGTTAGCTGACGGGGATCGATCCTAGACCGACCGCACATCAGGCGGGCACTGTACCACTGGGCCATGCTGCCCGCTCCACTATCAAGTGCTCGTCCATAGGAGGCCTGCCACTCTCCTATCCATAAGTGTTTCATCCCTCCTGTAGGATTGCTGCTAGTTTCATCCCTCATAGGAGGACTGCCACTATCCTATCCATAACAGTGTTTCATCCCTCCTGTAGGATTGCCACTACTGTTTCATCCCTCATATAGGAGGACTGCCACTCATACTAGCTCAGTAAAGTTGTATTTGCACAGGATAAAGTGCAGTGGAATATGTACAGCTATGATGACATGCACTCGTGAACCACTGTGAAAACAGTGACGATATCAGGTGATAAATGAACTCTCACCTGGAAGTAAACTGTATAGGTAGACCTTTTGCCTGGTTTCGGCCAGATTGCTAATACACTATATGTAATATTTTGAGTCCAGCTTAAACCTTGTACATGGTTTAGATTTTAATCATCATCTATTATTAAAAGAATAATAATTGTCATTATTTAAAAAATAAATACATTATTTATCTCCTGCGCAGTCTGACATACTGGCCATACATTGAAGTTTTTATCTATAAATTATGTACATATATACATGTAATAAGTGAGATAAATATTTTTTTACACAGACATAAATAGTAGTTTAATATTTGCTTTTTCTCTTCTTTTTTTTTTAACACCACATTGATTATTAATTATCTCCCGTTCGATGTCAAACATTTGGTAATTGTTTCACCATCTCACATATAGAATAGCACATACCATAGCATTTGATATACCAGTCATGATGGACCGGCAAGAAATAGCCTAATTCGCCCACCATTGGGGATCGATCCTAAACTGACCACACATCAAGTAAACAATATATCACTGGGCCATGACCTGCTCTTGTTTCTGTATGATTTGGGATTAACAAAGAAACTTGTTATAGCTCATAGATTGGAAAGGAATCGGGGAAAAACTATTATTAATTCATTAAATAAATAATTACATATAAATTAAAAAAAATAAAAAGTAAATTAAACATTAAAAAAAAAAATATTATTATTATTTTTAATCAATCAATGCTTTTTTTTGTTTCAGATGCATTTGAGAAGACAGTCTGAAAAACAAACTGCCAAGTCGACCACAAAGGAGGCCACCAAAGCTGACAAGAAAAAGTAGGCCCCTGCAGAAGACCCAGACCGAGTCCATCCGTCCAGCTGCTGCATCTATCCAGCTACTGCGATATATTGCCAAAGGATATCTGCCTTGAAATGAAAGCTCACCGATGTGCTGTTATACCAAAGTTATTTATTTGTCGACAGTGAAACCTCGTTAGTCGCAGTACCACAAATCTCGCCTGGTCTTGCGGTGGGGATTTACACAAAATATTCCACCCTTGGGATAAAGGGGCTGGTCAGACTGTCACCACTATTGCACCATCTCATGTTTAACAGAATAGAATAGCTTATTTAAGGTATCGCAGAATGCATCTAGTTTGAATCTAATAATCTGTGATTCAAATTTCTCAATGGGTAGTGTGCTGCAGACATCTTTTTGCTATTTTAAGGGCATTCATGATTCAGATTTATTATTGGGTAGCTTGCTGCGGATCCATGTATTGTTTAATAATACAGGTAATATACATACTGGTAACCCTGACATGGGAATTATTGTCGCACCAAATGGTGTCAGAACAGACCAAACAACAACTAGAGCACCCAAATTACTGAGATTTAAAGCCCTGAACATCTAACGCAAATGAAGAATGGTGTCACAAAGAAAACTAAAGTTTTTTTTATCTATTCTAATCTTAAATATTGCAAGCAATTAGGAGAGAGTAGCTTTAACAGTTGTAATTTACATCAATACCAACAAGCCATTTTGGTGAGGTTTAAAGCTATCATTGATAAATATACAAGTTCATAAAACTGTTTTGACTAACGAGGTTTTTCCATGATTGTTATTTCCAGTTTTACTTCGTTTTAAAACACATCTTGAAAATACTGTGATCTTAAATATTGTGATATATTATGTGTTAAAATATTGTGATACAGATTATGTATGTTCCCGACTACCTAGCACTGGTGATTTTGTAATCATAGTGATGTGTTGTGTGCTTTGTGTGTATACAACTCAGGACTTTAAACAAATTTATACATCACTATTTTGTTCAAAAATTACTACAATTGAAGTTTTAACTGAAACATTCTCATTTTTTTAATTTAAAAATTTTTACGTTTGACAACCTCCTGCCTATAACAGTAACTTGACTGTGTGGGACATGATGATATTGTTTTATAAAGTTTGGTCAATAAAAAAATAAATAATACTTACAATTATAATACAAGAATATTTGTATGGATAAATTATAATGGACTAAATTGCCAAACAGAAGTCCGACAGTGTTTTCAAACAAAATTAATGCGGATGTTTGATTTTTTTTCCATCTAATATTTTGATTTTAAATGTTGATTCAGATTTTAACATCTGTTTTAGATGAGTGTTTGTTTTATGCACTAGGCATATAAAGTTAAGTTTCCAAACATCAGACAGTCTATAAACAGTTCTTTGATTTATCCTGCATTCCAAAAAAGAAAAATAAGATTTATTACTCAGTTTTGCTATACAAATGGTGTAACATTTATCTAGCAAGTCTTTTTGTGGGAATCACACATACATGACATCATGACAATGGAGAAGCCAGTATTTATATTCTGTAATAAAACTAATGACGAGAAAAGGATATAAATAAACATCTAGTTGACAGTTGACTCAGGCATCTGTCAGAACATAACCATGCATTTGGTTACTAACAGAAAATATTCTAATTTATTTAGGCTTTGTTTGATAAAATTGTTGTTGTTGTACAAGTGGCTGTTATTGAAAAATTTAATGTCTGTTTCGTTTAATGACACCACTAGGGCACACTGATTTATTAATCATCGGCTATTGGATGTCATACATTTGATAATTTTGACATTTAGTCTGAGAGAATGGCGGCTAAATTGTTCCATTAAGTAGCAAGTAATCTATTATATGCACCATCCCACAAACAGGCTAACACATACCACGGTCTTTGATATACCGGTTTTTATTGCAGGTATGACTATATACATATAAATAAGCACATGGCCATTTGTCCTCATAAGTGAAAATATTGCTGGACAAGTAGATTTCTCGATGTACTTGTCCGGTGGACAAATGAAACATTTTGTTTATTTCTATCGCTGTGCATGTTATCACCTTGGAGTTGATTAATGCCACAGTGGGTTTGCACTTTTTGGTAAGAGCTTTTCCCAAAGTAATCATGTGGTGGCGGTGGAGTTAATATTATTAGTGTTAATAGGTGGATGAAATAGAGAGGTGGAGTTAATATTATTAGTGTTAATAGGTGGATGAAATATAGAGGTAGAGTTAATATTATGTGTTAATAGGTGGATGAATTATAGAGGTGGAGTTAATATTATTCGTGTTAATAGGTGGATGAAATATAGGGATGTGGAGATGGGGGATGAGGTACTCACGTTATTACTTTTGTGTGTGTTTGATAGATAGGAGTTTAAAATGCAGATTAATGCATGTTTATCTGTGGTGGATATTGGAATAACTTTATCCCTAACACCACCACCATTTGATATTTCTGGACTAGCCCTTAATCATTCTGGAGGCTAATCATTGTTGCAGATAGAAAATAGTTTTATATATTTTCATTTTTTTTTTTAATTCATTGATATTCTATTTAATTTTTATAGATGTGCAGTACATGAGATATTATTCACAATATATTTAATTTGTTGGGTAGAAAAATATGTAGCACAGTATATTTTACTTAAAGCTGCAATCTCAGTTTCATAACATCCTTTTCTGATGAAAAATATATTACACATCTAATTTGTTTAAATACATAGTTTTTCTAAATAGCGACGGCCATTTGAGCAGTGTTAGTGATTGAACACATTTTCACATGACTTACATTAGTAACTGCATCAAAGTATATCGAAGAATGGTGATTCTTAGGTTAAAGAAAATGTAAATATTTTCCAAATGGTTAATTAACAAACAATGTATTTGAGATTGCAGCTTTAATTTGTTGGCAGTAGTATAATTATAGTATTAACAATTAGTATTGTGATGTACATGTTATTTCTCCTCTCCCCTCCCCCTCCCCCCGCACCTCAAAATTAATCCTCATTCAAGCAGTCCAATAAAAGGCCTGATTTTCCAGTCAGTTTGTAAAATGATTGAAATATTTAGGCAATTTGTAAATTACATGACTGAATCAGTCAACCACTTAACAAGGTGCCTGAAAATGAACTGATTCTCATCTTTGACTGTGACATATACAATCTATATATATTTACTTGCCTCCTAGAAATGAAGGACTAGTTTGGGTCTTTTGGAATTGCTCATCTTATAAATACACTACACTGTTATTAGTTTAATGTAAGATGCTGCACAAGTATTATTGAATGTTTCTGTAATTGTTTAAACTGTACAGTGCCTTTGATAAACATAAATTAGACATAACTGCCTTTTAACAAAATAAAGTTATTTTATTTTTTGTAATATTAATGTGAGAAAAAACATATAATTATTGAATTTAGTATATTTATTGTCTTTGTTACATTTGTATGTATTCAGTTTTGTTTGTTACTTTTGTTTTCTTTTAAAAGCTTGAATTAATGTATTAATTTTGTTTGTTTGTGTGTAAGTGTGTAAGGGTGACAATTGCTGTGAGTGTTAAATTGATATCCTGAGGGTGATAGGGTGGGGTGGGAGACATTTCTATGCCTAGAAACAAATTCTGGAGCATAGCCAATAATCACTGCCAATGAGAGGGAAGTATATGCATGACTTCTCCACAGCTCTGTCTCTGATGACGGTCCACCCATTACAGGTAAAACAGATAACTCTCAATAGTTCAAAGTATTGTTAGAAAAGATGGAAAGGTCTTAAAATTCCTATTGACCAGGCAATAAAACATACAAAATTTAAAAAATCCTGCCCCTTAAATTTTTTATCTAGCCTTCAAATTATTGCATAGAAACAAACTAGTTAAGTTATTTTACCGGTACAACATTTCATTTCTTCAGTACAGTGCTTGCCTGAAGGACCAGTGTATTATAAAATGTGTTTAAAGCTGTAGTTTTTATTTTCGGTGTTGGCTTGTTGCTCTACAGTCTAACCTGTACATGTGGGACACTGACTTAGTTTTGTTCTTTAAGTGACCTTTAAAAACAGGTTGAATTTTCTTCAGTTTGTTTGTGGCTGATAAATTCACTTGGAAGCTTTATTTTCACAGCATAAATACTGCAAAGATCATGTTTTAAAAAATAAATATATATGTATTATGTTTCATATTCCAATACTATGTTTCCCCTTATGTCAAGTAATATTCCTTCTGCTCTAGAATATGGTATCTAGATATAATATTGTATAAGAAACTAGTCTGCTACAGAATGTCCATTCCATTTCATCCAATAATATTATGTTTGTAGATTCCTAAAAGCTATGAAATTATATTGCCATACAGTGAACATTTTTGAAGTGAAAAAAATTTAATTTGTTTCATCGCTTAGAAATTCATTCACTCTAATAAATTCAGTTTAGGCTTTGCTTTACCAGATCTGCTACTTTTTACAATTTCATAATTCACATTTAATAACATCCTAACTTCCTAAATCTGTCTTGGACAGACCATTGACCAAACTAAAACTGTGAGCTTATGATGGCTGTGCATGAACTCTACTGGTAAATAATACAGGCACATTAATTCATTTAAAAAATTTCAAATCCTTATGATCTCAATATTTTCTTATCAACACAACCATCTGAACAGATAAAATTAATGACAAGGATGGAACATTTTTAACTTGTTGATTCTGTGAAATGGTATGATTGTGAGGATGAAGTAGGTCTTGTCACTTCATCAAGAAATGATTTGATTTACTAAATATACCCAAGTGCCTTTTTTCTTCCCTTTCTTTAATTATTTTTTTCCGAAATATGTATATAATTATTAAGATAAGTAAAGCCAAAACCTG
The DNA here is from genome assembly GCA_016106625.1 of Dracogyra subfuscus. Lineage (NCBI taxonomy): Eukaryota > Metazoa > Mollusca > Gastropoda > Neomphalida > Peltospiridae > Dracogyra > Dracogyra subfuscus. The sequence goes on along the minus strand of JAECMU010156823.1, from coordinate 3,452 downwards.
AACTTATATACTGTGTTTCAGGCATCATGGGAGTTTTTCTTGTCCATTGTTTAGATTAGTCCAACAATTCATACCAAAAATGACAAGACTTCGCATATGAGATGAAAAATCTATTTAATTTGCATAGCATTCATTCTCTTATGCAGTCTTCACCAAACAAGGCAAGTGACTACTCCAACTCCTCTCCACTCTCCTAGTACATTATATTGGCAACGGCTTCTGATTGCTCTCCTAGCACCAATTTCAGAAGAATGATCTTTGACTCCTCTTGATTTTGTCGATGCACAAAACATTTTAGCATTCCAATCATACCTGTATTTCCATGCACACACTGATACATTGTAACTGTAGTATTGTATTGGTATCAAACTGCCTGAAACTATCAACATGTTCACTCCATGAACTGCTGCCATTGTGTGCTAAAGTGGACATTTACTGTAAGAGGGCAGCACTGAAAATCTTACTCCTTTACACTCTGGCAAATTTTAAACTTCACATATCTGTTAAAGGCTGTTTTTAGACATTTCCTTAAATAATCATTATTGCTGATCCATATTTTATTCATACATTTTTAAGTTTTGAGCTTAGCCTGCTAATACATATACATATATAAGGTCTAAGATTTGGTACCATAGACTCAAATGTGCCTCTATGAGTTCAAATTAGCGACCATACACTTAGATTGATCACAGTGAACCAAGATTGACCACTATAGACTCAGGTTGACCACAGTATTCCGTTTGGCCACTGTGACATGAAATTGGTCACCAATGACAACATTTATCTACTATAGTCACATGGGCGACTGCGGCTTCAAACGTAGATTGGTCACCATAGACTCAGACTGGCCACCATGATGAATCATGGACTTAAACTGGCCACCACTATAGATTCAGAATGGGTCCAAGAATGGTAGAATCAATGTGTATCAAATAGTCATGGTCCAGAATGCATCATGGACTTACTGGCCACCACTATAGATTCAGAATGGGTCCAAGAATGGTAGAATCAATGTGTATCAAATAGTCACGGTCCAGAATGTATAATAATACTGCATTCTTGCCTTCCCACCACAGTTCCCCGATATTCTATTTTTATCAGTAATACCCTACTTTTGTCAGTTGTGTTTTACAGTTGGGTGAGCTTTCTTTGTTTTTACGAGAGTTATTTTGATTGATTTGTATATGTAAACAATCTTTAATTTGTATATGTAAACAATCTTTAATTTGTATATTTAAACAATCTTTAATTTGTATATCTGAACAATCTTTACAATGTCAGTTTCATAAATTTTGTTATATGTGGTATGCTAATTTATAGTGTGAGTTTTTGTAATTGAAACAAATTATTTTATCCTATATACCATAGCACATTATTGGCTAATACATTTATTTATGAATATAAGGACTTTGTTATTTTTATGCAGATATTAAAATCAAGAGTTTCCCAAAATTTCATATTTTAACAATACCTGCAAACATTATTCTTTGATTCAATAAGGGATCATTTATATCTTGTATCCAGACAGGACATCACATACCATGTTTGTAATGCCAATCATGGGGTATTGGTTGGTGCCTAGTAAAGTTGTCCACGTTGTTCATCCAGTGTTAGTTCATCTCTGTGTATACTGGGGCAGAAGTTAACTCAATTGGTAGAGCACTCACCTGAGATGCTTAGGTCACAGGATCGAAACCCCTCAGTGGAACCATTATCTGACTTTGTCCCCCCCCCCCCATCTAAACCAGTTCCCTGTTCTGTGTGGGAACGTGCATATAAACGATCCCTTATTGCTTTATTATTACTTGTCCAAGTGGCTAAAGCAGCTAGGTTTCTTCTAAGACTGTATATTTCTGAATTTATGAACATTTTGACACCCAACAGCTGATGATTAATAAATCCGTGTGTTCAAGTGATGATAAACGAAACAAACTCTGTGTATGCCAGAGATGAGCCTCTTATTGAACTATCATTTCAATATATCTGCATGCGTGGTTGGTCTAGGATCGATCCCTATCAGTGGGCCCATTGGGATATTTTTTGTTCCAGCCAATACACCATGACTGGTATATCATTTGAAGGCTGTGGTATGTGCTATCCTGTCTGGGATGGTGCATATAAAAAATCCCTTGCTACTATTGGAAACAAATAGTAAGTTTCCTTTCTAGGACAATATGTTAAAATTACCAAATGTTTGACATCCAATAGCCGATGATTAATAAAGCAATGTGCTCTAGTTGTATCGTTAAACAAAACAACAAACAAAAAGTATCCAATACGGTTTTAGCATGCTGTACCAAAACATACATATACTGTCCAGCATGTGTGTTCACTACGGAGGTTAATGAGTAATGTCAATAACGCCACTGGAGCACATTGACTAACAATCCAATTAAAATTAACTCCTCTATCACATGTGGATCTAACAGTTGGAGCTTATGTCCACCAATCAAAACCTTACTTGCAGAATCATGCCAGTGATTTGAAAATAATTTGAAAACATTCCCAGTTATCCTGATCGTATACAACACGTTTTGTGTGAATTACAAATGCCTTATTTAGACCAGTAGAACTAATTTTAATCAGATTGCTAACAGCTAATTTAAATATTGACCAATCACACTTCGCCTTTTATAACATTATTTGGGTGTATACAAATTCTAAAAATATCGGGCGAGTCTATTTTAGTGGCCGCAGTACAGCGAACCATACCAATACGTATGGGATTGGTTATCCGTGTTCAATTTTACATTACAAATTATTTATTTATTAAAAAAAAAATAATAATAATAATAAAAAATAATAAATAAAAAAAACCAAAAACACATCTATTAAATCAGTCTTCAAATTTTATATTACAAATTATTTATTTTATAAAATAAAACATGTTTTAAGGCATTCGTAATTAACACGAAACATGTATACCCTCAGGATAATTAGGAATGTTTTCAAATTATTTTAACTGACATGATTCTGCAAGTAAGGTTTTGATTGGTGGACATAACCCCCCAGCTGGCTGCTGTTAGATCAACATGTATTGGATGTCAAACATTTATTGATTCTGACTCGTAGTCATCAGAAGAAACCCGCTACATTTTTCCTTATGCAACAAGGGATCTTTTTTATGAACTTTCCCACAGATAGGAAAACACATACCACGGCCTTTGTCCAGTTGTGGTGCACTGGTTGGAACAAGAAAACCCCCAATCAGCTGAATGGATCCACCGAGATGGTTCGATCCTGCGATGCAAGCACCTCAAGCAAGTACTCGACCGACTGAGCTAAATCTCGCCACTAATGCCAATGAAGTGGCCTCGCTACTCCTCACCCTGCTGCCCACGCACTATGATTAGGAGTTGGTACTAAACCCAGCACTTACCAGCCTTAAACCCGTTATATTAGACTACCTGTGTTTATTCTTTAGAAGTACCGTTATTACAATCCTTCCTTTC
>JAECMU010156766.1:762-13564 GCA_016106625.1 Dracogyra subfuscus | reverse complement strand
TGGAATATAGTTAATATCAATGAAAATTTAAACTACTTTTTGTAGTTCACGAATGTACAAATCGTACAGTAAGAAAAGCAATAACCTTGTGTTAAGTGTCAGCTAACCGGAAAACCACAATTCAAATGTCGTAGTCTATGAATAAAACAAGTATCTGTTTCCTCCTCCCTGGTCTGGTTATGAAGACTTTTCAGTAGTCAGCATTATTTAAGAAACATCTAGAATATCACTACTTAGTCGTATAACCTTGTTCAGAAGTTTGCTTCAGATTTCTTTTCCAATTTAAAGGGACATTCCTGAGTTTGCTACAATTTTTAAGATGTTATCGACTAACAGAGACTTTTTAACGATTGTAATTATATATCAAATATATTAATCTGCATAAAATATTAGTGGCTATATATTAAACGTGTTTCTGATTGTTCTAATATTTGTACTAGGTTAAATTTCAGTTTATTTCCTAATTTCTTTTGCGTACTTTTTTTTTCCAGACAAAATCCAGTTTGGGCTTCTTACAAATATTAAGATGACCAGAACCACATTGAATATACAGACACTGATATTCTAAACAAGAAAACAATATTTAATATGTAAGTTTAATCGTAAAAATATTTTATTAGTCGGAAACATTGCAGCAAACTCAGGAATGTCGCTTTAATAACATTCATCCGTTATTACGTACACACTAAATTACGTAAAAGATCACAGCTTTTGCTTGCTTGAAATTATAAATTGCTTTTTGAATAACCAAATACACGTAGTGTATTAATTTAATATTATAATCAACAGTTACTTTCGACCAATTGCTTAGCATATTGGCAAAATGACTGAACATCTTTCAGGGCAAAGACTGAATTTTACGCCTAGATATCACATATAAACTGAATGTTAAGCCTAGATATCACATATAAACTTTACTTAAAACATTAATTGGAACGGTGTGGTTTCGAACAAGCTTCGTTTTGTAAAAATAGTCCCCAGAGAGTGGCAGTCCTCCTATAGATCATGCATGAAGAATGATGTTCCGGGGCGTAGCGTGATCTGGACCTGAAAGGAGGGGGGGGGGGGGCATGGGCATAATTTGCAAGGAAAAAAGGGGGGGGACAATTGGGTTCTAACATTATTTGTGTGGGGACGTCAGACATTCTGTCCCCACCACTGCTAAATATGAACCAAGTGGACCTGTTTCTATTTTGTTTTTGCACCACCCGAAACTCCATATTTATAAACCTGTATGTTTTAGAACTGAAAGCGGACCCCCAGCTTACGCCCCTGAGCTTACGTCCAGGGCCCGTGCTTATAAAACTTAAGTCTAGACTTTAATAAAGTCCAGACTTTAACGTAATTCTATTTGAATGGCGTTACCATGACGTTAAAGTTCTAACTTTATTAAAGTCAAGACTTTAAAATGTATAAGCACGGGGCCAGCCTGAACTTATCTTGAAGTTTTTAATGTTGATTGTCACTCGAAATTTTAATTCACTTACCAATGATACATATCTGCACAACTTTTGACATTGTGTTTTTAACTTAATTTAAGAATATTTATACAGATGTTGATTATCAATTAATTTATATATGTACTATTGTTCGACACCCAATAGCCGACCTTTGTTTGTTTGTTGTTGCTGAGATGCCGTTAAACAATCAATTCATTAATTACTGCAGCCATTCATTCATTAAACCAGTATAGTACATTAGTGAAATATTCTTTAAGCCTGGTTTTCATATAATCTAACACGTCGGCGACCGACAGACACAAAAGATTTTGGGGGGAACACAATCCCAAACGCACGTCTGCAAATGAGTTATAAAACAAAACATATTTTCTTTGGGCTACGTCGTTCTGTTAGTTGCCGCGTTACAAATTGTATGAAATCCAAGGTTTACTTAGACGTATTTGGTATTGTAATCAAACCCATAGTTTCTCTTAATGTTTACCACGAAGAAATATACTCACGAATAGGCTGTGAAGCGCTGTGCTGGAATAGCACCAATATAATTAAAATTGGTGTATTGACGTGCATGGTGATCCAACATCAGACGTTGCACCACTGTACCCCTAGTCTTCAGTGGTAACCCATTTACAGATCTGTACTGGACCAGTGACTGTCTTTCAAGTGTTAAGGTCTGTGAGATTTAACCATGTCACTTCCGGACACTTGGCACTTAAAATTCGCACTTATGGTTAAAGTACGGAAACCAATGAAACCCAATATACTGGCAATATTTCATTTCTTTCCCGCTATACGTCCCTCTTTAAATTAGTAACCTTGTGTATTATTTAAATAATAAAGATTCAGAACTATTCAATAAAACGTTTAGCAGATAAAACTTCAAAACTTTCAGTTAAAACTCTGACATCGGACAACGCAGTGTCAGAAAAGCCCTGCTAAGGACAATGATAGAAAAGCTAAAAAGAAACGAAAAACTAGATCGATCAAGATTGTTTTATTGTAACAAATAACTGTAATTCAACACAAACCTAGATTGAATTCCAGGTCTTTTGCAATCACTTTCACACAAAAAGTCATTTAAAAAATAGTAATTATTTTTCTCATCATCAATCCACACAACAATAAGAATGATTTGAAAACTAACAATGACATTCAGTAGAATGGTGTTTAAGTCTAAAATGAGATGGTCATATGGTAAAATCCAGGCTGAAGCATAGATTTACATCTTTTATTTGGGACCTGTGTTTAGTAGGCAAATTCCATGTAAAACAAGAAAATACTTCAGGTGCTCATTGTGAAATAAACAAATTTAACACTAAAGACGAGATGAACAGTAAACAGCAACTGTCATATTAAAAGGGTAAACGATGTACATTCATCCAAGACTTTAAGTGACTTTGATTCCAATTTCTAACATTGTAATAAATAGAAAAAATAATAGTTGTATCTAGTGACAGGTGAAAAACAAAATGCCATTTAATGAAATATTATTTATATATTCATGGAACTATGATGTTGTTGTTGTTTTTTGCAGTCTTTAAATAAGAGAATGACCAGAAGGCATAAACTAGTATAGTTGTATATATTCATACTTCACAATTCCAGTGGATCCAAACTTTCTATTACCCCTCCCCACCGCCAAACGTAAACAGAGTACATATATGGATGAAACATTCAGTGAAAAAATGACAAGAAAACAAAGGTCCAACTGGCACCAAAGATTTTAAAGTGACAGACCCTAGTTTTAACCAATATGACATATTTGTTCACTATTGGAGTGGTTTTTGATAAATGAAATCAGACATTACTTAAGATTTTATTCTTTAGATTATCCATTTTCATCGATCTAAAGTACTTCTGGGAATACTGGTGTTTGTAATACATGAAATAAATACCATTTATAAAACCACATGAGACTTATGAGAAGTAACGGTTATAGAAATAAGCTTTATAGTCTATTTTTTAAGTAAGGTATTTGCCCCATTTCAACATGACAAACTTTTGTTTCACTCTTTTGTACCTTTATCCAAATGTGTTACACGTTTGTTGATTAACCAAACATAGGGACTTTAAAGGAAGATTTAATGACATACCAGCATGAAACTGACTGCACAATAATGGATAACATTATTAGATGTATACTATTACAAGACTTACTTTGAAATACCTTAAATATATAACCAAGCAACATTATATGCCTAGGCATTAAATTTCTATTTTAGCGGGCAGCATGGCCTAGTGGTACAGTGCCCGCCTGATGCGCAGTCGGTCTAGGATCGATCCCCGTCAGCTGACCACTGGGGTTTTTTCTCGACATAACCATATGTCCGACGCTGATATAACCGTAATTTAATGTGTTGAGTGCGTCGTTAAATAAACCAACAAAAATTAAAAAAATAATAATAAATTTCTATTTTAGTATTCTCTAAAGATAAAAATACACTAGTTTCTTTAAAATTTAGGAATTGTTTTAATTTTCAGAATAAAAAACAAATTGGTATTCAAAGGCAGGTGTACAAATAAAAGTATTAATACTCAAACAATATGGTAATGAAAAACAGAATTTTCCTAAACAATGTAGAATGAAGGGATGACAGTTTGAAAATAATTTAATTATTTAGTAATGAGTGAATAAAGAGAACATACAATAAATAGACAAAATACAAATAAACACGGAACAAAACAAAACACAGAACCATTTGGAAACTAGTCATTAATTTACAAGTATCAAAAGAGTACGAAATCTAATATTTTTTAGTACTATGTGGTCACATTTATGGGCCTGAAGGTGATCACCACGACTTAGTGAACATCATTACCAAATATGAAAGTCATAAATATTAAGAATATCAAGAATAAAAATCAAGTCAATTGTGTCTTTTGAAAAAAAAATCCAGGTTTCCCCAACTCTTATCTCAACTACTTAACAACAAAAAAATTAAATAATCTTTCTGACAGTAGATGATCAAATAGAAATGTATTATGATATGTCTAGAAACATTTTTAGAAAGAGGTGAAAGACTCATCAAGGAAACAAGAATTAAATTCCTTACCTACCACAAACTGTTTCACTGCATAAAGATATAATTTGTGATCAACGTTCAGGATAAACATCAATTTGTTTTTTTAAATTAATACATTTTTGTATTATTTACACATGTATTTGGATGAACATTTATAGATGCAACTAAAACTCAAATTTCACGGACACATGGTTTCTAAGAAATGGACCTAAGCATAAAAATATAACATTTATGCTAAACACAAATGTTGAAACAATCACTATCAGAAAGGTAATAATTCTTTCTTGCCTTTTGACTTGGTCAAAGTGAGGCAATCATAGATGTACAAGTGACATCAAATACAAATGATTGTTCAAGAGACTAGACATCGATCCCAAACTTACAAAGTCTAAACACAAAATGCATGAATTTGTATATAGTGTAAGAGCCTACAATTTATGTTTTAGCTCTAGTTCAAACCAAATTTTAAATTAAGTACAAAGCCAGAGGCTGGAAATCATAATTTTCAATGAAAGACACCATCAAATATAGATATATGGTCCACTTTTCCTTGTTCCTGTAGGTTTCAAACATCACTCTGCATTCAGTTACTGGAGACATTCAGTTTTGAAAAGTCCAGTAGAGTGGGGGAAAAAATTGCACTCCTCAAAATAATCAGAGGATCACACCAATGAACTAGTGAGCTCGTTTTTACCACTGAAAAATGGATCTGGTGATTTAAACTGCAAAGTTTGAAAACACTGTATGTGCAATTTCTTCGTCTCACAAGAAAAAGGTCTTTATTGTGATAATTCAGTGAGATATTCTTGGACTAAACACAAATAAAAATTAACTTATCTCTAAATTCAATGGCATGGAGTAACATGGGAACAAATTATTTCTAGCTAAAAAGAAAACATTGTGAATACTGAAACATAAAAAGTAAACAATAGACTAAAGACATCAGAAAATGTGTAAAATTTAACGTACCTTGAAAGGTGTTTATCCCTTAGTCATATTAACATTTTAAGCATGTAAAATAAATGCGTAATGATCACCCTTGGTTCACAGTTACATTGTTGCATACTTTTTAAATGTAGTAACCCAGGGCTTAACATTAAGTATTTGTTACCTAAGGCAATTTGGAAGGTTTTTGCCAGGGCAAAATGTTCACCTATTACACTTTAAACCAATAATATAATTTATTAAAAAACCCAAATTATCCCTTCTATTGACAGCAATATTTTGTATTAATCCTCTCACATCTGGCAATTCATGTATCAGCTACAGCAATCCTGTTAGTGCCACCATTAAAAAATCATAGATCAATTTACTAGAAAGATTCTGAATATCCAAATACCCCTGCGCGTGCTGTAACCTCATCGTGGTGCAGAGGTGTAACATTCTCTTAGAGAATGGCCAATACAGCACAACTTAAAGTTTCGAATAAAAGTCAGTATCCGTGTTATTTGTATTTGTCTTTACACTGTCATATTATCCGTGATATTTGTATTTGTATTTACACTGTTTTTATTTATATATTGAATTTTTCTATTGATGTTGATCATCACCTTATTTATTTACATTACCATAGTTTGACACCCAATAGCCGATGTATTTTTCGTGCTGGGGTGTCGTTAAACATTCATTCATTCAATATCCAAATATTAAGAAACAAAATATTTTTGTTATCACAAACAGTCATAAAAGGATATTCATAAATACATTTTTTCTAGCTACGGCTGGTGGCATTTTGAAATACGTTACTGAAATCTACGTCATTTATCATAGTTTAACACCTATTATGAAACTATCGTGATAAACATAACTATTCATAAAATATTTAGAAATTAAAAAAAAAAACTGATTAGTTTAAGAAAATCAGCTACAAGTGGCAGAATAAAGGCCTTTGTTAAGACATGGATTCTATTTATATGTAGGCATCAAAATAGATATACTGTATGGCAACTCCTGTATAGGTCTCTAAAAAACACAAGCCTGGTTACCTCTAGGTTACAACATGTTTTATAAAGTTTACAAATATCATTATAACTGTAGACCACTTCAAATCATCAATGACATTCATATTATCGCGGCTTCTAGAATTTTTATAAAATCCACTAGCCATGGGATCAGTTATTTAAAACATTTACTAGTAACAATAAAAAATTCACTAGTTCCAAATTTACTTTAATTTAATACAATTTTACTAAACAATAATAATAATAGGATATGTCACCTAAAGAGTGAGATAGAGCTTAAAAACACTAACAATGGGATGGATGCAGGATATTCATATTTACAAAATAGACTAAACTGAATAATTTGACCAATTTTTTTCACTAGCCGTCGGGCATGGCAATAGTAGTTTACTAGTCCAACATTGAATATCACTAACCATGGGAGTGGAGCTACCATAATCTAGACTGTATCATTGAACTGATACAAGCATGTGTATTTTATATGTGAGTGACACAAAACTGATCAAAATTTAAATTGAACAAATTTTTAGCGACCAAAATAGTTCTCAATATGTCATAAGATCCTGGTACCCACTCTTGAATTATTTCGATGCCTGGTGTCTGATGAGCAATAGGTTTAAAAACCATTTCTTCCCAACAAAGGGGCCAGGAAAGAAGTGGAACTGTGGTCAAATATGAACTTGAACCAAATCTTGATACCTTGAGCTATACTGTTTTGATTTTTAGTCAGATGGATTGATATAAATTTATAGGCAACAAGGCAACTACTTTCCTCTAAAAAGATACAGTAAGAACATACAGTATTCAAAAAATGAATTCCAAGATCCATAGCAAGACCTTTTTTGAAAATGGTTCCTAGGAATTAAGACTAGAATGCACTACAATGGCTGTTATTCAGCATAATTCAGGTCCGACGGTCACACGATTAGCAGAAGGTTGTGATGTTAAAGTTGACATAAAAAATATTCAGAGTTATTTTAAAAAGTAACACACTGGCATAACAAGGCTAACTGAAGAAGAGGAAAATTACATGAAGTGGGTTTTTAAAATATTTATATTTCAACAAGTATGCAGTAGGGGTGCAACGATACAGTCGAAACCGTATTGCGATATGTTGCAATATAAGAAACCGTATTGCGATATGTATTGCGATATAGTTGATATTATTTATATTTATGGGGTGTTTTTTTTAATAAAATGAGGCATGCATTTTTTAATGATCTTTATTAGTTTCAGGTGTCAGGTTAATGTTTTAGGCCATATTTTTGTTTGAAATTAATTCAAATTCCATTATTTGTTACCTGTCCTGACCGGCACAACCTGTCATGAACACATCTCAGTAATAAATGCAACTGATGTAAGAACCGATCGGCAAAGACTTAATGTCGGCAAAAAATTAAAGACGGCTTAATTTCAGATCACAAACATCAAATGCATCATCAAAAACAATTAAACATCGAACACGTCAGTGTTTCTTTGATGGTCAGTTACTAAATACTTGTTGCATGTGTTTTTCTTGGATCAAAGTTAATAGACCTAAATGATTATATAAACAACAACATTTATTAGCATAATGTTCTTCTTGGTCATTTTTTATTTTTTATTTTTAGCACACGCTATACCACAGGTGTTACGGTGTCAAACTAGTTGTAAATTGTCGCAATGGGTAATCCTTACTATCGGGCTTTTCCGTTGCTGCTCGCTTGATACGGAAATGCAGATCGACCGAACCAAAGGTTATTGGCCGAAGTGTCTTAAACGATCAGCAGAAGTATTCCGAGTTCAGGCGAAAACAGCGAAGTGCGAGTCTCACTTGTTGCAAGTTGTTGGTTTATTTCTTTGACAATGATAGCAGTAGACGAATTCCAACGTAAATGAATAATAATGTGTAGGTAACAAACGGTGTATTTGTAAATTTGTAATTATCCTTAACTGGTTATTTTTATTTGACTTTTAGCACGTTTTGTTTAGATGTCAGAACCAAGTATAACCGACCCGACTACGCTTGACGTGATTGTTACATTTCCTGTCATCGCCAATTAATCAAATGATGGGTTTTTTGTTTTGTTTATTTGTTTGTGTGCCTATTTCAAGTAAAGTCAGATACAAAAAAAAAACCTTGTAAAAATCGCGATACGCAAAACTGTACCGCGGTTCTTATCGAGCTGATCAATTATCGCGATATACCGGTATACCGGTTTATCGTTGCAGCACTAGTATGCAGCATATATTAATATGCATTCTATTGTGCTTCAATTATGGATCAGACAATGTAGACAAAATTACTAATTAATTGTGTATTCAACTGTTGAAGCGCCTGGGGGTAAAAGAGGTACCATTTTCAAAGAAGGACTCTATTCTCTTATAATCATCATCTGTCAAATGCTTGTAAACAATAATCAAGTAACATTAACAAAAACTAATATAATGAACAAATGCAATGTTACTGCAATTAAAACAACAGAACTGGGCACTGTTTACGAAAGCAATCTTAGCGCTAAGATGACCTTAATTGCATAAGTATTAACCTGAGGTGATCTTAGCATTAAGATTGATTCGCAAAACATGGCCGAGATTATCTAAACTCTGTTCCCCATAATGTGCAATGTAATGCTACAAATGATCAACAAAAAGGAGTGGCATGAAACACATAAAATAGAATTGGCCTGAGGTACATCAGTAGAAAGTGTCTCTTTGGTTCACAGCCTCCTCACAGCAGAATGGCCGTGTAGTGGTTTGGAGCAATCAACATAGATAAGGATCTGCCTGCAAAAAGAAAACCAAACAGTGGTACTTGCTGAATTAATAATAAATATGAATAAATAAATTATGACTGAATGAATGAATGAATAGCTGCATTACTATAACAGTGATTTAAATCCAAAATGCCGTTTTTCATACACCGTGAAATCTCTGAAGACCGGAATTCTCTCAAAACCGTACATTTCCTATGGTTCCACAATTAACTCATCTTTTAATACTAAAGTTTACCTCTCTCTAAACCAGAATTCTCTCAAAACCAGACGTTTCCTATGGTCCCACAATTTACTAATTTTTGACCACTAAAGTTTACCTCTAAACCAGAATTCTCTCAAATACAGATGATTCCTATGGTCCCACGATTTACTCATCTTTGAACACTAAAGTTTACCTCTCTAAACCAGAATTCTTTCACCGGACGAATAATTCAGTCCCAATGATGTTTACAACTGGTAATATGATAATTCAATTATTCAGGTCATTTCAAACTAAATGTATATCAGTGTACCTTTAAAAACAGCTTCGTTGGACAAGACATGCACACTGCGGAAGAAAGACTGAGGCCAAACCATTTTTCTCCTCAACTGATTGCATTCCTTACTACCTGGTTTCCAATCACGCCTGTCAAGAAGAAAACAAAATTTAAAGAAAAACTAAAATTGAATTTAGACAAACATTCAATTTCAAAAGCTAATTTTTTTTCTTCCTAAAATAATATGATTCTTTCTAATATAATAAAACAAAAATTCATTTAAAAAATATTTATCACAGGAAACATAAAACATTTTGAAAAGAAAAGTTCAGCTAAAACCAGTGTAACTTAGGATACCCTTTTTTAATCTAAGTTAGTGACATCAGATTCATTCTTTAACTGAAACACATTAATTAAAATCAGTGAACAAAGTTTTCATGTAATGTTGTGGTAGTATTCAAATGAATACATCAATGATGATGTTTATTACATGTTGTAAATGTTAATAATCTGTTGTCAAATAGAAGCATTATGGCCGAACCCTATATTAGTATCTAATTATGTAGTATTGTAAAACACATTTCCTTCCATCTGTCTACAATCTCTTTACAAGTAAATCGACCAAAATCTTTAATTAAACAAGCATTGTGATAATGAACCAATACTATCGATTAGAACAAAGCTCAAACACAAACTGGCTAAAACAAACTTCATGAAGCACTTACCCTCTGAGTATTTGTTCATTAACTTCCACCAACTCATCAATATGCAGGGTGGAATAACTTCCTAAAACATCAACAATATTTAAATAGAATACAAACCAAAAAAAAAAAAAATTGGTGAAAATAATCAAATTAAATTAATGTCTGAATGAGTATTTCTTTTATTCTGCAACTATTTTTAAATATTTGTATTTTCTTTGAATCTTCATAAATCATAAAAAGCACATATGGTCACTGACAAACATGTACAAAGATGCTTAATGACACCACTAGAGCCCATTTATTAATAAATAATCAGCTACATATGGTAATTCTAACACATAGTTTCCAGAAAGAATCCACTGTATTTTTCCATTAGCAGTAAGGGATCTGGTCTGGGAGTGGCAGTCCTCTTTGAGCATTATTTTTTATTATTATTTTTTTTTTTAAACGATGCACTCAACACATTATAATTACGGTTATATCGGTGTCGGACATATGGTTATGTCGAGAAAAAACCCAGTGGTTAGCTGACGGGAATCGATCCTAGACCGACCGTGCATCAGGCGGGCACTGTACCACTGGGCTATGCTGCCCGCTCCCTCCTCTTTGAGCAGTGCAAGAAGGATGTATAGTAAAGGATTTCAATGTGCGTGGCTGTTCTATTGATGAGGCACTAGATAGAGATTCATGAAATCAACAAGTTTTACCAAAGGCCCTTTCAACTCTGCATTGTACAGAGATATGGTACATACCATGGCCTTTGATATATCAATAATAGCCACTGGTTGTGCCCTGAAAAACGTAATGAGTTCATCAAGTTTCAAATGTATGACCCAAGAACCTCAGGTGAGTGTTCTACCAACTGAACTCGGGCCTTAGCCTTAATTTTTTTCAGTGGTAGCCCACTGGGCTAATAGGTTATAAAATCTAGTAGCCCTCAATAAAAATTGGTAGCCCCATAACTTGAAAAAAGGAGACAAAAAACCTCAGTCATATATATATTTTTTTTATTACACCTCGGTGACGGAGATAGCCGTGAGAGATTTTTCATATCCCACAATGTGAGATATGCTTTTTGAGAGGTCATGACCTCCGATCACATGATCCAATGAACTACTTTAACTCATTCATAAACAACATGACAATAAAACTTTACGTTCGTGGCTAGTACGAATAGATAACCTATGACCCAAATAGTAATTCTATGACCCGTACGAACCCTGTATATCTTGCCACTAATTTAAGTACTTCAAATTATTTATTTTAGTCAGTGCTCAATTTTAAGGATTTTGGTCGCTTGCCCGGAGGGCAAGTATGGGTTCACATTGAGGTTGCCCCTCCAAAAATTTTGTTGCCCTCATTTCATTCGTGTTTTGAAACTTGAGTTATATTAATATTCCAATAAAACAGCAATCAACAGGTTTGGAATTAATGTGTTGTCAATGTACTAATATATACTGTCTGACAATAAAATACATTACTTTTTAATAATGTTTTTAAATGTTTGTAGTTATACACATAGGGCCTAATTGCTTAAGGTTTTTGTGCTTTGGCGATACATCAGCTATTTTCTTATCGAATGCACTCTATGTTCCAATCGAATGCACTGAAATGTTTACTATTTGAAATACTTCAGCCAATTACGATTTCCCCCAATGTCACACAAAATCAGCCAAGAAGTTCCGAGTGGGGCAAACAAACCCACGTGATTTCGACAGATTGACTGATCGACGCTTTAGCAGAAGGGATGATTTTCCATTTCAGATTTTTGCAAATTCCGTTCTTTCCTTTTTGTGTGTTAATTAGTGTCATGTTTTATTATTATAAACTATATCCATGTTGTTGTTTTTTTTGTTTTTTTTAATTTTCAGTTTTGAGCTTGTTGGCTATTGCTATTTTTTTAAATACCTGTACAAAAAAAAATTGTTGACACAAACGTAACAAAAAGGAGAAGTTAAGTAATGTTTACCTGCCACTAATAAAGACAAAAAACAACAACAAGTGATGTACCATATTTTATGGCCTATTACACGCACTGGTGTATAAACCGCACCACTTGGTTTTAGACAAAGTTCCGACCATCGTCCGTACCTAAACACACCTTCAACTAAGCCGCAGTTAAAACAAAGTCACAAACTTAATTACTGTTAATTATTGTTTGTATTTAATAATAATAATAATAAAGAGATCCATTCTCCTTTAAATTCATACAATAACAAATTATTGATTGTGTGGCTTTCAGTTTCATTTCGTCTAATGGATTATGGGTATGTTTCGTAAACAAAACACGCCGTTGGCAACCCCGCTATTTTCGTGAAAATATTAACAAGAACTTGGTAATGCATTGTTCATAATCTTACAGTAGATGCCAAAAAATATGTAAATAAATAAATACATGATAACATTTTATTTATTCCAGTATGAT
>JAECMU010156744.1:2558-13139 GCA_016106625.1 Dracogyra subfuscus | reverse complement strand
CTTCATTCCTGATGATTAGAAATCAACGTGTTTAAATATATGCTACTACTACAAATTAAAGAGTTACGTGCTATTGTTAAAATTATTTTTCTTTCTTTTAATTAAGGTCTGTGATACACATCTATTGGTCGTGTTGAAAATTTACTGCGTTATGTACGATTTAAGACATGAGTTGGCTCAATCACATTCCATTGTATGGCACAACATCTATATCTTTTTTGTAAATGTTTTGTTTTATAGTCTGTGATGCTGGCACCTTTGATAATGGCTGCAATACGTTCTGTCACTGTCTGAATGGACCGTGTAACTACGTAACTGGAATATGCACAGGAGGATGCAAACCAAACTGGACTGGACAGAAGTGTAGTGATATGATATAACTCGTAACAGACAAAACATCTAGTTCATTAGTAATATATTGGACGGAATATAGTTTGTCAATTTCAGTTTATTCTTTTTGAAGCTCATTTTCGTTTACCATTTAGAATTTATGTTTATGCATTTTTAGTCTACACACAACGATAATGAATGTAACTAATACATAGTGTTGGAGTAGAACATGTATATACCAATTCTTACACTTCGTACTTCTACATTTTCAGTGTGTGATTCTGATCACTATGGTCCTCTGTGTGAAAAACCTTGCTCCAGTAGACACTGTGATGAATCACTTGGTAAATCATCATGTAACAAAACGACTGGACAATGTGATAATGGATGTACAGCAGGATGGGTGGGAAAAGACTGTTTAAAGGGTAAAATTTAATGCAAATATTTCTTAGACAGTTTCACAGATAAATAAATACAGTAAAACAATATACAATACATAAAGAATTCAATAAATGAATTGTATTTAAAAAAAATGTTTGTCAAATCGTGACCACTACGTATTTATTTTAGACAATGTCAATAACTAGAATTCCCTAAATAAAACAAAAACATATTTCACCAATCTGTGATATTTTCTCCATGATAAAATGAATGAATGAATAAATGAATGAATGAACGTTTAACGACACCCCAGCACGAATAATGCATCGGCTATTGGGTGTCAAACTATGGTAGAATGAATGATTCAACGAATGCCCAACGACACCCCAGTACGAAAAACACATCGGCCACTGGGTGCCAAACCATGGTAATGGGGGTAAACATCAAATCACATAAATATAAAAATTCAAGATTTAGACAAAACACGGTGTAAAGGACTGTGCAAAAAATACAAATACAAATATCACAGCATTTTACGGACACTGAATTTTACTAAAAATTTCAATTTGTGCTGTATTGGCCATTCTCAAAGAGAATGTCACACCCCTGCACCACGATGAGGTTACAGCACGCGCAGGGGCCATGATAAAATATTGTAAATTTTGTTTTCATTATGACTGTTATGTGGGTGAATAATTAATTAAACTTTTGAAGTGATTTACTACTTGTACAATGTTATATTAATCACACATTAGTTAGTGGGTAGTATCTGTAACCATTTCTACAGTAGTCTGTGTCATCAAAAGGCATATATATATGTGTGTATGTGTGTATATATGTATGTATGTATTTAAGAATGAATGAACTCAGGAATTTTTTAAAAACCTAAAAAAATATTATTTTCTATTTTTGCCCCAGGGATTCGAAATTGATTTTTAAATTGACCGTTGTGATATACACAATATAACTGTTTTTCGGTCAGTCTTGTTTTAAGTTTATTTGGCTAGTACTATGATTTGTTTACAGCCGGATACGATGTATTTGTTTTCAAAACTAATTTTGTTAGGAAAGGGATAACAACAAACCAACTGCTGAAAAATAGGCTGGTTTAGGCTTAGACGCAGGCTTAGGCGACGGGTAGTCGTGTGGAGACTAAGATATCCTTGAGACTTGGATTTTTTTCTGTATGCAGTTTGCAGATCTAAAAACGCTTCCTTCATAAGTTTACCAATATCAACGCTACGTCGACTGTAAATTATTGGAAAAAATATTTTATGTATGTCTCTCTCCCTCTCTCTCTCTCTCTCTCTCTCTCTCTCTCTCTCTCTCTCTCTCTCTCTCTCTCTCTCTCTATATATATATATATATATATATATATATATATATATATATATAGTGAAACCCCTCAAAACCGGACAGCCATGGGACCAAGAAAAAAGTCCGGTTTTAAGGGGTATCCGGTTTACAGACGTTTCAATATTGTGGTAAACCGTTTGTTGGATGGTGTTCTCTACTAATATAATAACCACGAACGCAAAAACATCTAAACATGTCCGTTTGATCACATCAAATAAACAATAATAATAATCTAATTGTGTACATTTAGCCCAGTGGAATAACTAAATACAAATTAATATAAGTTAGATTTATATAAAATACGAGTATTCCGTAATTTCAATTCAGTTTATTGTACAAAACACTCACAAGGAGCAGGTATGACACCATTCAGGCTTTTGACAGCTTCATCTAGCACATGTTAGACTAACTGATCACTTGGCCTCTACCGGCTCAACAAACAAACAAAAAATGCTGAAGCCATTTACAATTTCCAAGACCTTTATCATTATTAAATACACTACATTGAATAGTCCACAATAAATGCATGTTTAGATTATTTCAGTAAATGTTATGTTATTTTAAAGCAGCGTTCACTTCACAAAGGCCTCTTGCAATTTTGTCGGGCCTCTGTACACAGGTGTTGACTGCAACGACACTTCCTCCACCGAGACAGTGATTGTAACCAGTTGCAAATCTGGGTCCTTTGTTTTAATTGTGTAATGCCTTGATAGCTTTTCTCACCAATATAATCGATTCAAAGGAAACCTCATATGCAGTTATTGATTTAAGATTTTAAACCTGATTTATGTGGAGGGTTTTTATGTTGCTTTTTGGTGGGTGGTTGGTGTTTTTTGCATATTTTGTTTTCTTATGTGGGTTTTTTTTTTTTTTTTTTTTTTTTTTTTTTTTTTTTTGAGGGGAAGTTTGGGGAATTGCTATGTATTGCATTTCAATATACCAATCCAATGGTCATCTAACTGGTTCCAAACCCAAAACAGCCACTGTAATTGTTACAATCAAAGAAATGAGTGTCTGGTTCCACTTCGGAATGTTCAAAATTTACATACGGGTTACGATGTGCAAACGACTGTAGTAAACGAATGTGTCTTGGAAACTCGGATTGTGATCACGTGACTGGGAAGTGTGATCAAGGCTGTGATCGAGGATACCAGAGTGAAGATTGTACAGCGAGTATGTATATTCAAGATATTACACACGTTACACATATTAGATTGTACAACAGTATGCATTCAAGGTATTACACAAGTTACATGCATAAGATTGTACAGCGAGTATGTATTCAAGATTCAAAATTGTATTTATAAATTCTTTAAATTCTAGTTTAAATTTTAAATAACTAAATACTGCGCTAGAATACCACTAATGATTATTATTTTATTAAGTAGTTGATTATAAATATATGCACAGTAGATTCGTATTGTTCAGAAATGTATATTATATTGACATATTCTACATTAACTAAGTCATATTTAATGTTTATGTGTTTTACCTTCAATGAATGAATAAATAACAACAACCCAGCACGAAAAATACATCGGCTATTGTGTGTCAAACTACGGGAAATGCAAACACAGTGTGTAAAACATTAAATGATGATCAAAATCAATACAAAAGTCCAAAAGTTAAATAAAAACATTTAAAGAACTGTACAAAAATACAAACATCACAGACAGATACTGACTTTTACTCAAAATTTCACTTTGTGCTGTATTGGCCATTCTCAAAGAGAATGTTACACCCCTGCACCATGGTGAGGTTACAACACGCGCAGGGGTGACAGAAGCTAGTTATTTTTTTACTATTAGAGCCATTTTGATAACTGAAATCAGACACTACCCAGATTTTATTGTTTAGATTATCTATTTCCACCCACTTGATATGTTTCTGATTATTTTGTTGTTTATCACGAAATGCATTTTTTCATAGATTTAAAAATTAACGTACCTCTGAGATTGTGTATGTTTCAGTGCGTGGTTTACCGGGGTTTTTTTTTGTTTTGAGCTGGGAATATTTTTTTATCGGGGTGTTAGGGATGGGATGCTGCTTATTATCTATTGAAAAATATGTCTAACTGTAACATACTCTTTGTCTTTAGAAAAATAACAACAAGGCGGGGTCAAGGTTCAGGAATTTATTCCCAGGCAGAACCAGAAGTTATAGAAAAACTATACATATTCTGCACAATAATAAAAATAATACATTAATTATCACGAATATCACATTTACAACATTATATTATTTATACTTATATATTCATTCATTAATACATTCACATTTTAATGGTACTTCAATTTAAAAGCATATAAAAATATAATCAAGACTATAAATAATAAATTAAAACGTGTAGAAATATAATGCATATTCAATCATTCACAAAATAATATGCATGATAAACACATATTTCCAAAACCAGACAATATAATAGAAATCGCTGCAAGTGACACAAGCGCAGGCCATTATGCTCGTGCAACACACGCATTACACGTGATTGAAACAATAAAACAACTACACACGTTCACTGTGGGCGATGAGTCTCACAGAGATAAAATAATTGTCACATCGAAACCTATAAATAAATAACACTTTATAAGCTATGCACCAATACAGAATAATACTTTAGTTGTAATTAAAATGAGATGTTATATAATTAAAATAACTAGTTTTATTAAATACCTTTTACTCATTACTACTTTAGTTATGTGATTAAAAGAAACTTCTAAATTGCTCATTATTAGATACAGTTTACCAGATATATGTATATTATTCAAAACTGTGCTGTGTTCAATGGCGATGAATCAGAAAAAAATATCCACATACCCTTCTTAATCAAAATCTTATGCTGTTGTGTGTGTGTATGTGAATGTTGCACGGACGTTACATAAACCACCACGTGATAAAATAAAACCATATCATTGGCTATTGGCTAACAACAAGCTAGGACGTCGTCCAAACGAAATACGATATTCTCAACAGAATATCGTAACCTAGAAAATTTAAATAAAATACATATTCAGTAAATATTAAAATAAACTAATTACAAATATAGACTCCTGTTACATAGCTACTCATTACAAGGCCATAGTTCTAAAACACACATTCTTTCTTGTTTTTAGTATGTTTGCCTGGAAGATACGGTTACAACTGCAACATGTCCTGTGAGAAGAGGGGATGTGCTGGAAACTCAACGTGTGACAGATTTAATGGAACATGTGACAGCGGTTGCTTGAAAGGCTGGGAGTTACCAGACTGTACCACTGGTATGTACAATGCAATATGTATAACATTGCATACTTATTGGACGACTCCTTGATGTCGTTAATAATTACCTGTTGGCATTCGCTAACGTTCGTAATAAGTGAAACACTTTTCATTCGGGACATAAGCTTAATACTAACTGGTAAGTCGTTTATTATCATCTTTTGTTCATTGTATCGAATGTGTAGGATCTATTCACATAATTTACAGCAGAATTGAATTCTTTACTATACCGTATAATATTATTCACCAACGAGTTACACACGCAGATTTTAAAGTATTTTTATACATAAAAAGACCAACATGTAAACCACAGCACACATTAAAATTATTTCACTTACCACTATGATTGAACGCGCATTGAAAAATACGTGATCACGGCTTCTATATCTACAGAATGTCGACACAATATATTTGGACCTAACTGCTTGTTCAATTGTACTGAACGACACTGCAAGGGAGACAACTCAAGGTGTGATGTTCAAGATGGTGTTTGTCAAAATGGCTGTCAGCCAGGCTGGACAAATGCAAATTGCACTGAGGGTAAGTGAACCATTTGCAACTATTAATCATTTTAGTTGACCACTTAATCCAAATATGTAAAGAATTGTTTTGAAGACATGTAAGTAACCGTGTTGCATCATGATCGAAGGTGCATCATAGCATCATACATGTAGCTCTTGATGTTATTGATAATATTCAGGTCAAAATGTCCACTTAAAGTAAGATTAAAAGTGTTCTAAATTATTCATCTCGTTAATACCTCAGATGCACAAACTGTTTGTCGTAAATGTAGTGAAAATAACTGCCTTTCTTGTTAAATAATGATAATAATAGCTTCATTTAATGAGGGTGACAGGTTTAACACAAGCTAATCTTCCATCAGGCTCTCAGCAATACATTGAACCACTGGTGACAAAAAACCCACCCCATATGTATTTAGGACTATACTATTGCAATGAATGCATGCAAACGATTTGACTAGAGACACATACAAACATTTCTAAACCTAGAAATATAAAAAATACTACGACTAATAATAATAAATGTGAAACCACTTATTTGACAGACACCTGCTAGTTGCGCTATATTTAGATTAAACATATTGAAACTAAAAACAAAGAAACACCACCCCCCTCATCTATACACCTGAGTAATTGAATGACTTTTTATATAGTTCAGTAAGAGACCTTGGTAATTGAAGTTTGTAATTGCTAGGTTTCTGATACTGAAATACATGTCAGTGCTTTATACACCATGATTCCGATTTTATTCTGTCGGGGTAAGGTTTATTTTCCCGACAATAAACTAGTAAATATAGTCCAGCGATAATTCAAAGCAAATTCATTGCCAGCAGTTACCCAAGTATCTGTCCAATATTATTTGATATTGATGGTCATAGTGTGGTTAATAGACAAACAATTCCGATAAATTTAAACAATTTTGAGGTGCAATATTTAAATTTATATCTTTTATATAATTTTGTTTAGTATGCGACGAGAGTTCGTATGGTCCAGGTTGTGTATTTAAATGTAACAAGAGACAATGTCTGAATAAAGCATCCAGTTGTAATCATGTTGACGGATCGTGTGGAGGAGAGTGTGAGAACAACTACAGGTATAAAACAATTAAAATGGGACTGTGTTCATTTTGATCGCAAAAAATATTTACGAACGCTAAATATATTTGGCAGGATTATTCTACATTTTTGAAATAAAAGATTTAGGAAATAATATTGGTAACTTTTTAGGTGTACTAATTAAAGTAAACTACATTTTATTAAAATATTTTGTCCTCCCTATAAATAGATATATAAACAGATGTACGGACATATAGATAAATAACTAGGTAGATATAATAGGTAGACAGATAGATATACAGAAAGGTAGATATATAGATAGATAGATAGATAGCATGTCAGTTATGACCGAAGTACCCAAGTTAATAGGTGAAAGGACTTTTTAACATTTCCTTTTTTATGGATACATGTATATTTGTTTCGATAAACTCCACACATAAATTCTTTATAATTGTTAAACATACATAGCGACATACATACACACATACATACATACATGCATACATACATACATAAATGCATGTCTTCACGTAAGACATACTACTGTAGGTATGGTGTACCATCAAGACACGTCAACAAACATTGCAAAAACATGATTTCTTTATTTTCAACCACTATTCCCCGTGTCAAGCATTATTTAAATGTTTATATAATTTCACAGAATGTGATGTTGGACAATATGGCCCAGAATGCAATTCTTCGTGCAGTGCCAGACACTGTAAAGCTAATGATGGATCATGTGATCACGTGACTGGTTTATGTAGTGGACCATGTGAAGCTGGTTGGCAAGGAGATGACTGCACGCTCAGTAAGTACATAGAGTCATTTTCTAGGTGAGTTACTGTAATACACAAAACATAATTGTTCTGATTATATTACACTAAAATTAATGGCGATTTTATACAGTAGATTTTCGTGTATATAATATTATTGGATAATATTAATCATTTGCTAATTTATTAGGGCCCGCAAAGTGTATTTGTAAATGGCAGCCACTGTCAATGTGATGGCTTGGGGGATGGCCATTTCAGGGCCCAGAAAAAACTGAACACGTGTTAAGAGATATGAGGGAATTTTGAGTTCAAATATGGCATTTCCAGGCTCTTGACACAATAATTGACACAATTATTGTTGAAAACTCTTAAGCAACTTTCTAACATAAAATCATGGTTGAAATGACTGTAGTTAAAACTTGTAAAACCGAGTTTGTCAATATTCAATTTGTTTCTTTAATTATCTGATCATATAATATGTTAATAACATTTACTCGTTCTTTTCATAATGAATAATATATCAATATTAATGATGTATGAAACTATATTGAGGGACATTCGAATTTGTGTTATTGCAGGCATTGCACAATCTGCTCCACCTGATGAAAATCCAGGACCAGTTATCGGTGGGGTTATCGGTACAGCTGTGGTTGTCATTGTTGTGGTCGTCATCGTCTTTGTATTTCTTAGGTAAATCCTTTTTCAGATGCCAGTTCAAAATAGTTCCAATCTACAGTGTCCTGTGAGAAACCGGTATAAAGGTTAAACATTTTATTTTGTTTAACGACACCACTAGAGCACATTACATTGATTAATTTAATCATTGGATATTTGATGTCAAACATTTAGTATTTTTGACATAGGTATAAAAGTTCAATGCAGCCAGTGGGTGATGCAGTTGTGAATATGCAGGGTTCTAGAAAATGCTCTTCAGAGTATATATTTTAATGTCATTCTGAAGTGCGTTTTGTAATATCTTTTAAGACTGTAAGTTTATATTTGTTAATGTTAGTGATTTTTATAATGACAGTGTTAAAGATATAATGTTGGATTCTTTTTAGATTTTGAACCTCTGCTTTAATATCAGTGCATATATAGGGTTTTATTTTAGTTTTTGTGTTTTATAAACGCATTCATCTTTTTTATATACTTACCTGTTAATGTTGTGACATCCAATAGCCAATATGTATGTTTGTATTTGGGTATCGTTAAACATCCATTCAATCATTCATTAGTTCATTTAAACACACACACAAAAAGAAAAACCCAAAACCAAACAAGAGACACACAGTTGACATTAGAATAGAGATAACCCCCTTTTCCTTTAAGAACACATGCTTTAGTTGATACTTCAGCTGTATTGTTTTCGTTTGCTAAGAAAAACATTAGCAAAATTGTTGAATTGTGGAATTCTCAACTTTGACCTCCAGTAAAGTTATTACTATCTCCAAGTTGTAAAACAATATTCTTTGGAATAAAGTTTATTCACTAGATGTCGTTATCTCTTTACCCCTAAACACTTACCTCTTTTAATATTATTATATTATTTAGGAGAAGGAAACAGGCAAAAGACGATACCAAAGCTGGTGAACCAATCGAACCAGAAAATAAACCGTCAACAAAAGGTATTATGTCATCGACTGTTCTTTATTTCCATTGGGGTTCTGTTAATTTTCTTGTTTGTTTTGTTATTGAAAAATAAATTAAGAAAATTTTCAGTGAAACATTGAAACTAGTGAAAGTGCATAGAGTCCATTGTTCTAATATAAATAATAAAGTGTGGTTTTTAAAGTTAAGTTGTTGTTACTTAGATTCAACTACAGTACTCACTGGGATAACTAGACTGGACCATGGGATCAATGACCCCACCCACACCTCGTTTTTCCTCACCATGTTACATATTTTCCTTTCATGATTCATAGCCAATGTCGTAGTTCCCCAATATGAGTTCCTTGCCATGCAATCAGTGACAGTACTGTATCCAGATTCATTTATTCCCCCTCTCCCCCGTTATTATATCTAGGTTTGAGCTGATAATATATTTGAGCACCTCAAAATAATTTACAGAAAGAAAACACCATTCACCTGACGTCTCTACCTACGTTAATGTTGAACTATCCTCAACACATTCTGACAAAAATTGTGAGGTAAATAAAACTTTCGCCAGTGATGAAGAACCAGCTGTAAACACTGATGACGTAGCACTGGTGGTTAATCAAGAAGACTCAGAAGTCCAACAGCCTGATGAAGATGAGGAGGACATCCAGGATCCTAACACATACTACAATGATGTCCAACCGACAGTGCCTTCCTTCAGTCTGCCAGAAGAAGGTTTTGACGCCACAGAACTTGATGGTATCATAGACAGCATCAAGAAACAACCTGGAGGATTTCAAGCAGAATATCTTGTAAGATATCTACGTTCCTCATTGTGTTGCAAGATTACTTTGTGTCCGATTGTTTAGTTAGAATTGTATAAAAGGAGAATTGAAACGAACATAGTATTTATCGAAACTTTAGCACATTTGAAAATTAAAGGGACATACCCTAGTTTTTAAACACTAAGACATAGTTTTCACTATTAGAGGCGTTTTTTGATAACTGAAATCATACATTTCCGTACATTCGAAGTGTTTTTGGTCATCCTGGTGTTTTTTAATATCACAAAAATGCATTTCTCATATTTTTAAAAAGGCACTTGCCTCTGAGAAGTAACAGTTATGTAATTGAGTTTTATTCTATTTTAGAGGGTATTTTACCATATCAAAATCAAAGACTCATGTTTCACTCAATTGTAACTTTATAAAAATGTGTTACAGGTTTGTAAATTAAACTAAACGTAATGTTAATTTTCATGAACTGAAACTAGGGACGGGTATGTCCCTTTAAGCCATTTCATGTCTA
>JAECMU010156729.1:253-20253 GCA_016106625.1 Dracogyra subfuscus | reverse complement strand
TGTGACACCCAATAGCCGATGTATTTTTCGTGCTGGGGTGTCGTTAAACATTCATTCATTCATGCTATTATGACTACATTTCTGAACAATAGTGACATTTTGGTGATCTACAGAGGACACTATCGTTAATAGTCACTGTTGGCCTCAACATGTAGTCAAGCGAACGAAAAGAAGAGCACTCGAGATTTCTGTTACGTCATCAGAGGAAACATGCTACATTTTTCCATTAGTAGCAAGGAATCTTTTTTATTCACTTTCCCACAGACAGGACAGCATATACCATGGCATTTGATATACCAGCTCAGTCGGTTGAGCGTTCATTTGAGGTGCCACGATCGCAGGATAGAACCTCCTCGGTGGATGTCTTCCATTTGGCTATTTTCTGTTCCAACTAGTGGTCCACAACTGGTTCATCAAAGGTCGTGGTATGTATTGTCCTGTCTGTGGGAAAGTGCATATAAAATACCCCTTGCTGCTTATCGGAAAACGTAGCCTATGTGGCAGCAACGGGTTTCCTCTGAAGAAATATGTCAGAATGACCACATGCTTGACGTCCAATAGCTAAGATAAAAATCAAGGTGCTCTAGAGTTGTCGTTAAGTAAAACAAACTTTACTTTACTTTGATATACCAGCCATGGTGATATTCTTTCCAAGTAGTTATCTTAAGAAGAAAGAAGAAATAATTGTCATGGTCTTAAAGACAGCTTGTTGACAATGGGTATCAACATCACAAAACTATTAATAAATATAGTTTGAGAAGTAATATGTTTGGTACACAAAAACTAGAACAAATTATGAAGTCAAAAGAAAACTTTATTGTTACTAAACATAAATACCACATTCTCAGTATCCATGATGACTTCTACAAGTCAATATTAAAACATTATGTAAGGAAGAAAGCATGCACTTTGCACAAAAAGTAAAACAGAAAAAAAACCCTACAAAGACTATTGTTTTTACTGCAAGTACTAGTAAACTATAAATAACAAAAAACACTAAAACTGGCTTGGAATATCTAATATTTTACTTTAATTTGTTTTTGTTTTTAAAGTGAAATCATCTCACTACATGCATTATACATCATATATATCCATAATAAAAAAATAAATTAAAAAAAAAAAACATCCAAAACATGACTATTAGTATTAGCATCTTAAGTATATTCATAATTTGTAAATATCCTGTAAATATTCAAAACAATTATCTAAAAATTAACCTTACCTATATAACATAAATGTTTCTGCTTCTAATAAACATGTAAACAAAATAAGATGGCTCATGTGTGTGTGTGTGTGTGTGTTTTCTTTTCCACATACTCTACAAAATTGTATAACTTATAACTTGAGTCATGATAAAAAAGATACATGTAGGCTAAAACATTACTGATGTCAAACTTAAATACTAAAACAAATATTTTAATCATTAAACTTAAATAATTTTAAGACTGGTATTATATAACTCTTCAAAATCAATTTAGTGTTTGCAACTTTTATCTTAGTCCAATTTTATTTGTTTTATTAATATATATTTAGTAATGATAGTCGATGTATTGTCATTATTGACGACACTAAAAGCAGATGTTTACAGCATCATCCTTATTATCACCATTTCTCTCCTCAGTAATCATAAACAAGATCAATTTAGTTATTGCCAGTTAGTAAATGTGAATTCAGCTGATAGAAAATGCTCAATGCAAACAATGTTTTGATGAGGCTACTAAAATTCATAGTTTTTATAATGGAGTAGAAGAAATATTAAGCGTCTGATGTATCAGAATAAAATCTCACTTTCTAATCCCCTTTTTATCATATTAAGGGAACTACTAAATGTTGTTTGGGTTCCCATGCTATATTATAAAGTTATATACACTTTTGTTTACAACATAGAATGTTATTGTACGAGTTCACGTTTTTGTGAAAATCCCCACAACCAACAAATCAGAAACAAACTAATGTCCACCAACAATGTTTTAAATCGAATGAGGAAACAATCCGATAAGAATCTAAGAGACATTTATAATAAATTAGAAATCCACAATAAGAACCCTAAACGATGTTGGCAATTAATAAATGATTTACTAGACAGACATAAAAATTAAATATCAACCCAAAACTTGAAGAACAACTATTTAACCACTTGAAATAAAGTTCATTTGACTTTGGAGGAAACAGATGCTCATACTCAAGTTACTTTCCAAATTGAAACAAAGCGAACGGGACACCACATATAATACATTTTCATATAGCCACACCAAAACACTTTAAAATGCCCGCAACTCTAAAAAGGAACAAAGTGTGCGCATGGATAACATTGCCAATGGAATGCTAAACAAAATTAATTATAACTTCGGGCTATATCCAAAGGATTACATAATACTCTGATCCGAACAACATCACAATAACCAATTGTCTTGGAAAACTGTTTTCATCTATTCTTAATAATCATTTAACAAGACTTGAGTGAAAAAAACCATTATCAAAGACAATCACTCAGGTTTCAGAAAGAAAAAAAAAACAAGAAATCACAAAATCTCTTTATATTAAAAACTAAAATCAATAAATACTTCAACATACATAACAAAAGACTCCACCTCTGCTCTATCGACTCCAGCAAAGTGTTTGATAACGTGTGGAGAGACGGTATTTTACTTAAACTCCAACCACAGGGATTTGGTGGGAAATTATATAACATGATTAAGAACATACCCCATACAAAGCAGCAATGAAATACAATAATGGATTAACATCTATATTTACTTCCAACAAAGGAGTAAGGCAAGGGATAATGCAGCCCATCCTTTACAAATAAAATCTTAATGATATCTCATTCTCACCATCAGTGTGCAACCTCATTACACCAAGTAACTCCCTCACTTATTATGGGCCGATGACAATAAATTATTTGATACTCTTATAAAATCAATCACCTTATATAACAGTGAAATATGGGGAGCCAA
Source organism: Dracogyra subfuscus (assembly GCA_016106625.1). Taxonomy (NCBI): domain Eukaryota; kingdom Metazoa; phylum Mollusca; class Gastropoda; order Neomphalida; family Peltospiridae; genus Dracogyra; species Dracogyra subfuscus. Next base: position 17,296 of record JAECMU010156729.1, on the reverse strand, counting down.
TTTTATAGAAAGCTTAAAGAAACATGATTACAGTAAGCTTCTAGATATAATAGAAAATGAACCTTTTGAAAAACTACATAACAAGTTCATTCAAAGTAGGGGAAAAAGCGAACTTTGTAGATATATTTTAATTGTGGAGATTCATACAAATATGATTAAGTACTAAACACACTTAGAAATATTAAGTGGATCCAGAAGAATCCTTAATGATATGTACAATGCAGCAAATGTAAGCTGACATAACTACTTTAACATGGGATAGATACTTCACTACTAAGGCTCATGACTACAGACTGTACACATTCAAAAGTATATCTCGGATCTGCATCAGAATCTGTATCCACTGTTCTTGGTCCTTCACGATTAATGAAGCTTTGAAGAAAGTTGCTGAATTTTGAAGATGTTTAAGACCAGCAGTTGTGTCATAGTGTCTGCCAGCTGTTTCAACCCTGTGATCCATGTGTTTTGCCATATCAATCTGGGTTACCCTGCTCACTCCTCTGTCTCTTGCAAGACTGACAAGAGTTTTTCGTATAAGACTGCAAGTGATGTGAGGCACAGCAAGGTTGAACACCATCCCAAAATCACTGAATGCTGTTTGCAAATAACTGTTTATGTCACTAACAGTGGCATGTTTTCCATTACGTTGACAGAAGACTTGCTCATTGTCAGATGCTGGTCAAATGTGTTCAGTAAAGTATACCATTGTTAGGAAATATCTTATTTCGTAATGAACCCCTGCAGCACCAGATGTTTTGAAAGTTTTTCCATCCTCAACAAGAACAAAGATTTTAACAAATTTGTTACTGTAGCCATTGGTTACATTTATATCTTGTAATTGATATGTTTATGCTTCTGTATGATCCATATGTTGAAATAAATGATTGAATTGAATTGAATTGTAATGACATGTAAAGTTTGAAAGAGGAAATGGTTCCAACTGAGTACTAGGCTAAATAGTTACATATCAAGTGAACGTTGTGTGACATTGTCAAATTGGTGTTTACATGTATATATATATATAAAATATATTAAACCTTTATATGGTTAAGATAAAGACGTATACTATAGTGAACAAATCCACTTATGGATTATCTCTTCTAGATCTGATCACCAATCTCACTCTGTTGTACAGCTGTTTTTTGGTGTAAGTACCAAACAAGTCTTTAATCTGTTTTACGATATCTTCACATTTTACAGGTCCTCCATCAGCTACCCTAGCATCAGTAAGCGGTGCACAACACCTGTTAAGTCGCTCGTGGTCTTCTGAAGAAAACACTTCTGGACGACCAAATCTATAGGACACAGAGCTCCGATCACTTTTGGGTGTTGTATTTTGGGTTGCACTAATGTTAGGTTTTGCAGAGACTTCAAGTTCAATTTCAGGATCTGCTTTAGTCTCAGTTTTATCAGTTTCTTCTGCATCAGAATCTATATCCACTGTTGTTGGTCCTTCACGATTAATGAAGCTTTGAAACATTTTGCTGAATTTTGAAGAGTACTTAAGACCAGCAGTTGTGTCATAGTGTCTGTCAGCTGTTTCAACCCTGTGATCCATGTGTTTTGCTATATCAATCTGTGTTACCCTGCTCACTCCTCTGTCTCTTGCAAGACTGACAAGAGTTTTTTGTATAAGACTGCAAGTGATGTGAGGCACAGCAAGGTTGAAAACAATCCCAAAATCATTGAATGCTGTTTGCAAATAATTGTTTGTCACTAACAGTGGCATGTTTTCCATTACTTTGACAGAAGACTTGCTCACTGTCAGATGCTGGTTGAATATGTTCAATAAAGTATACCATTGTCAGGAAATCTCTTATTTCATAATGAACCCCTGCGGCACCAGATGCTTTGAACGTGTTTCCATCCTCAATAAGAACAATATTTTTCCATCGACAGACGTTACATTCATAACCTGGCTGCACTTCATGTCAGAGTGTCTCCAACTCCTTTTGCCATTTGTAAGTGCTGTTTGAAGGATGAGGTGATTGCGAACTTTTTCAACCTGTTTCAAATCTATTTTGGAGCAGCCCTTGGACTTAAAACGCTTTGTGAGTGCAAGCGATATTTCTTGATCAAGATATTTTGCCATGGTTTGTGCTGGAATGATGTTTTCTCTGGACTCCAGCTTTCTATGTTGAAGTTCCTCTCCTACAAATTTATTTACAGAATAAATGATACCTTTTAGTGTTGTTCTCATACCAACAAGATCAAGTTGGTGGTGTGGGTAGCATGCTTCAATAAAGTCATAGAAGTGGCTCAGTGCTGACAAGTAGTTTTTCACTGTTCCACATGATTTCCCTTATTTGATTATCAAAACAACAGATTCCTGTTCTGGATGCATGGATCTCCCAATGGTTTTGAGCTGAACAAGCTGTGGTGTTGAAAATGGATTTTGTTCAAATGTGTTTTTTTCTACAAAATAATCTTAATCATATACTGGATTTTTCTGTTTCTGTCTGAATTCGTTTATTTTCTGCCATGGAAGATGGAACATAATTTCCACCTTCTAAGGACGAGAACCAGGTTAGAAATTCCTCACTCAGTCTTTGAGCAGTATGCATGTCAGGAAGACAAAGGTTATCGGTGTTGATCTTGGCACATGGTTTCCCTAACTGCAAGGCCTCTCCTTTCAAAAGTTTGTGCTTTATAATTAAATGCTTATCTGGTCGAGGCCCAATCCATTTGCATTTTGCGAAACAGCACTTTTTTTAGGAAAGTTCCTCTTTGGTTTTCTTCTGAATTTTTTAATAAGTTCACGGACTTCAAACTCTGGTATTTCTGTATGTACCGATTTAAAATGTATGTGCAAATTACCAACATTTCCAGTGCATCCATCAATTAAACATGTATATTGCTTTCTTTTAGTTGTGCTATCGTTTCTTTGATTCCTTTGCTTTGATGTTGGTGTCCGCTTTCTCGGTTGTCGTTGTTCAGGTAATCTTTGGAACGAAGCTGTAAAAAGGAAACAGTAATATATATATAAATATATGTATGTGTTGTTGTATGTGTTATATGATTGAGAGACATTATAAGCAGCAGCCAATGAAATGAAAGGATATTCGCATATGAAGAATAGAAATTGAGCCCCGACACTACAAATCAATCTGGATAATAAAATCTTACTTTTTTACATACATATTGAGAAATTCCTTCTGACTATTTTCCATTGAAAATTTAAATGATGGATGTATGATGTTTAACCTGTTTGTATTATTACTGTTTTAATACTATATCTGATGACAGTCACATGGGCACAAACACGTATACACATACATGGACCAGAAAAAAGAAAAAAAGTGTTTTATTTAACGACGCATTCAACACGTTATTTACGGTTATATTGGCGTCGGCCATATGGTAAAGGACCACAAAGATTTGAAGAAAGGAAACCCATTGCCGCCACATGATCGGCTACTCTTTTCGAAAAGCCGCAAGGGGTCTTTTATATGCACCTTTCCACAGACAGAACAGTACATACCACGGCCTTTATTATACCAGTCGTGGGGCACTGATTGGAAAGGAAAAAAGTCCATTGATAGACATCTGCTGAGGATGATCGATCCTGCGACCTCAGCACCTAAAGTGAGTGCTCTATCCACTGAGCTTCATCCCACCTCCACGTGGATCATTACATAGCTAACAGACGTAAGGTTAAAAAGCTAACCTCTTTCTTTGTGGGACTTGAGCTGAAACAAAAGACATATTGTTAAAGGGAAATTCCTGAGTTTGCTGCAATATTTTAATATGATATCGACTAATAAAATATTTCTACGATTAAACTTACATATTAAATATATTTTCGTGTTAACAATATTAGTGGCTGTATATTAAACGTGTTTCTGATCGTTCTAATATTTGTATTGGGTTAATTTTCATTTTATTTCCTAAAACAATATATTGTTCGTACGTACGAAATTATTTGAAGACGAAATCCAGTTTGGGCTTCTTACAAATATTAAGACGACCAGAAACACATTGAATATACATACATTGATATTCTAAACATGAACATATATTTAATATGTAAGTTTAATCGTAGAAATATTTTAGTAGTCGGAAATATCTTGCAATGCAACAAACTCAGGCATGTCCCTTTAACGAGGACTGGCGAATAAACAGGTGAGGTACATGAAAATATACAGCACTGTCTTTGAAATATAGCCAAGGAATTTTGTTTATTACATTTGGAGAATAGCTGTAGGTATGCAAGATAGGAAAGGATAAAAACAATCAAATGCACGTTATAATGCACATTAGAATTAGCAGATTAAAGGGTTTTGTTTATGTTATGTAAAGATGCATAGGGTATATACCCTCTCCAACAGCTTGCTCTGAATGTGCACGTTAAACTCTATGACATGACATACCGTCTCCCACTGCATGTTCCATAGGCAACTTTATGCCCAAGTCATGATAAGCCATAGGTTCTATGTGCTGAGCTCTCATTAAACAGGGCCAATAAGCAGATAGCGCTAAACGCTTCTGACGTCATTATTCACATCTTGTAACATGAGAATAGTGATGTCACAGTGGTCTAAACGTAAATAACTATTCACGAAAAGCTCTATCTATTCTCCATGCATGTGGCACCTAATATTTCTTGTTTATTCAAACTGGACAATAAAATATGCATTAATTTTCTCATTTATAAAACAAAACATTGTGGGCAGATTCAAAACAATAGTTTATGTACATCCACTGGTTCACATTTGTTTACACCCAATAGCCAATGAATTTTTTTGTGCTGGGGTGTCAAACATTCATTAATTCATTCATTCATTCATTCAGGGCTCACCCTTTGACTGGCTCTTCGTCCGAAAACAAATCAGATTCAGAATTTGATTCTGAAAAGTCTTGCTTCGAATTCTTTTCCTGTAATAAGGTAAAGAAAATCTGCTAACTACACATAAGCTAGAATTTAATCGATTGACTGCAGGTATTTCTTTGTCTATCCAAGTATAAGTACACGGTAGAGTCAAACAAATGTGTGCAGTTTCTTTTCGGTTTGTACTTGCATGAACCAAACAATACTTGTAGTCAACTGTTTTCTCAACAATGAATCATGATTAAACTGTGAAGAAAAATATGGCCTAAAGGTGTATTGATACACTTGAATATTCGGTACAACAGGAATCTGTATCATACTTGCATATGATTTGTCAATGGCTGAACCAAAAAGAAAGAAAAATGAAAGAAAGAAGTGTTTTATTTAACAATGCACTGAACATATGTTTATTTACGGTTATGTTGGCATCGGACATATGGTAAAAGACCACAACGATCTTCAGATAGGAAACCCATTGCTGCCACACGATCGGCTACTCTTTCTGAAAAGCTATAAAGGATCTTTTATGTGCACTTTCTCTACAGATCGAACAGTACATACCACTGCCATTGTTATACCAGTCGTAGGGCAATGGATAGAATGGGGAAAAAGCCCAGTGATAGACATCTGCTGAGGAGGATTTCCTTCAACCTAAGAACCTCAAGCGAGCACTCTATTGACTGAGCTAGATCCCAACCCTGGCTTAACCAAATACAAGTATACATAATTATATCTAACGGAAATCACGGAATCGGTCGTCGAAAACAGAATTCCTATTTTCCGCAAACAAACGTGGATTTTTTTTTCTTCTAAATTGTCCTTTTTTCGATTTTTTTTTTTTTTTTTAATCGTACTTTTGCGATAAATAGAAACCTTTTGACTTCTTATTCATTGAAATAACCTCATGCTTGCTTACTTGACTTGTGTAACCGACAATAACTTAAAATACATTGAACGCAATGGGGCGTAGCACATACAAAAGTTTAGTCATTTTAGGTTTCCGATAATAACGGTATTAACCGAAATGTAATTATCGTAAACCATTAACCGTTATTTAGCCCATTATTGTGTATCTATAGTAAATGAAATGTTTATATTTTTAAAGCTGCATTGTCTGGTTTCAATCGTGTGCAGTTCTAAGTTCAAAATACAAGCATAACTGCACTTTTAATTCACTCGCGAGTTGTCGTCATTAACGCATATCGTCAAACGCTTACTAGCCAGTTAGAACAATGTTCGCCATTTTGTAATACTATACGAATTCTAGCAGTCATTCCTCCCAGCCAATTTACGTTAGTAGCAGACACGCATGGCGACGTTCTAAACCCAGGACTCGTACGCCTTTTATAATGCGTGCTGTGGTGTAATTTATACCAAACTAGTTGAACATTCTGTATTTCCATAGTACAGAAGGATTTTTAAAGTGATACTACAGATATTATAAAAGTGCTTAATAAAATGGTTAAGTTGTATTTATACGGATATTAGTAACAATAAGACAGTGAAAATGAGTCTTGGTTGTCATTTTGTTTTTGTGTTGTTTTTATATGAACATACCGGTACTCTTTAAAACTCTAAACATTTTCAGTTGTAATGAATAATAAAAATTAGCATAACAGTGTGTTTAAAAGTGTGAAATACAGGTAGCAATCGCAAGGCGTACGAGTCCGATGTTTATAACGTCGACATGAGTGCTGAAATTGACTTCTATCATAATTATCTGCTAGTTATTGACTTGCTCGGTGTTTATAATGCAACAATAGCCGAACCGTACTATTTTTAGCCCTGGGTTTATTTTTTACTTGAAAAAGCTAGTATAGTCAAACCAATTCAGACCGCGGCGTCTTATATGCACCAAACGTAATGGGAGCTTTTGTTCTATATGCTTAAATAATAAAAATATTCCAGACAGTTCCGCTTTAAATACTTCCGAAATAAAACATTCTGATTCACTGCAGTATCCAACATAATTGTTTTTAATTGTTGTTTAAACAGACTTAACCCAGACTGCCAGTATGTATTACAGTTCAATCAAAATACTAGACTGTTGTTTACTATAGTTTGTGTCTGCACTTGAATATATAAGTCACAGAAATAGCCGTTTTGATGATGGTTTTAACATGGTTCGTACAGGATTTTTGAAAACAAATCAAAGACTTTTCAAGGTCCATATATCTTACTCAAGACTCATTACATAGTATTCAATAAATGTTTGAAAAACTCACCAGCCCTCACAGACGCTTTGGCTGGTGTCCTATGTATTACAGTAATACACAAATTTATGCTAGTCAGAAACAACAACAGAGCTTCTAAAAACATCCACATTCACTAGATAGGTGTTTTCCGCATTACCATAGTGTGATACCCAATAGCCGATGTATTTTTCGTGCTGGGGTGTCGTTAAACATTTATTCATTCATTCACTGGATAGAATAAAATGTCAGTTGTTTTGGGCCGTTTCCAATTCCCACCACTCTTCTCCATTGCTTTTATTGAGCATTTGTTATTCTTCATCAGTGTTATTACACCTGGATATGTCGCATTATCGTAATTGAACAAGACATAGTCGCTTTCTTGTACATTCAAACACAAAGTCCACTATTAATAGTATCCGCAGCGTTGTGCGGTCAGATGGAAATGGGTGCATAATAGCAAAATGAGACGGGGCCCCGACATTTGGATGGATAATGAAAATTGTTTGTGGTCAACCCGTATTGATTTTGTACATGCCAGTCGACAAGTGACTGTAGGTTCAAAAATTAGTAGTCACTTAATCCTTGCGATATCATGCTATTTTTTACACAATTTAATCCGAGGCAATATTATTAGCATGTAGATCCATTGGAAAATAAATGGTGGTGTGCAACCTTGTGCAGAGATACGATTTTGACTGCGCCATGGTTTTGTCGTTTAGATTTAATATGTATTGAATGTGTTTTTATGAAGTTTTACACCCAATTTTGGTTTATATGTGCGCAGCAGACCGTCTCTTATTACCCCAGGTTGAACCACTTTTTACCTGAAATTACAAATGATAATATTTGTATCATGATAAAAATTCATATCCTTGTGATATTCTATATAATTGTGTCTTATACACTTCACAACTTCTAGCAATGGTGATTTCTTGTGTGCTTCTTTTGGCTAATCCTGGGCAGGTAAAGTTTTGACCAACATAATTTGTTTGTGAAATTCGCAACTTTTTTCAATCTGCTCTCTCCTATCATACAAGCAATAATGAATAAACAACTTACCTTGTATTCTCAACAACACATTAGTTTTCAATTAAAAAAATTAAAATGTTGCTTTGCTTCTCTGTTTCAAAACAAAATGAAAATATTCAATGAAGTTTTTTTCCAGAAAAGATGTCCCTTATTACCCCATTTTACGGAACTACAAAGAGATAGGCTGGAATTGGAGAGAGAAGAGAGACTGCAAAAGATTGAGAATGACAAAAAAACCCAGCAACATTATATTATGATGAAGTTGATTGAACAACTGATGAGAAAATACAATGTTATTTGTCATAATATTTTGTTTCTGCACAGTCTTTTATGTTTAATCTTCCCTGTGTTTTATTAACCACTCAAATAATTTTCGAGTGAAGGTGGATCTAATCCGAAATGTTGGCCGACTTCCCTCCCATAAAAACACGTATGACAATTGGTCAGAAGGCCCCCAATAAGAAAATACTTCCCAACAGGTTGCAAGTAGAGTTTTAAGTTCTTTTTATAATCCAAGAAAGCAAGAATGAAGTTATTTTGGCAAATCCCCACTCAACGCTAACTCGAACAACATACATTTTCTTGTTGAACGTTTAGGTAGTACTAAACCAAATAACTTCCGGCTGGGTCAAAGTTCGAGGCGCACCAAACTTTTGATAGAGAAGCACATACCACAAGTCCTGTGATTGGTTATAAATGTGAGTGTGTTGGTTGTAAAACATAATATTTCATCTGGGTAAAAAATAAATATATAAAAATGCAATTTTATTTCATCTAGTACCAATGTGTCAAGTAGCCTTGTGCTTGAAACATGTATGAGGTACCTGTAAAACAAGTGCTCGAATTTTGTGCGGAACTACGGTAGTCATAGACGCTACCCGTTATCTCAGAACCGAACAGCTTAACCCCCAATTTTCTCTGGTTCACTTGAAGTGTGATGGGTGGTAATATTTATATCCGTGGCGTTTATGTTGATTGATACGCTGCAGGTAGCAGTTTTAGTCACATATGTTACTATTGTCGTCTATGGGATTTGATTTGGTGGTATAAATGGTGCAAGAAGGTGTGCTCTTAGTGGATATGCTGGATCACCATAATCATGTGCTCCTCCAGTTGAGGGAGAATACCACTTTCTCAAAGCATACCGGCATCATGTCTTCGTCCTTCTGTTGGTCCAAACAAGTTTGCTAGTAGTCCGTTGGGAATTATGATAGTCTGAAATTTTAAGCCATGCAAGCGCTTGTGTCCACTGAACAAAACACGTTGGTTAATAGTTGGTCTGCATATTGGTCTGATAGTGCCATCAATGAATCCCCAGCAGTTCTGAAGAGGTGCACCACATTCAGAAAATGCCCTACTATAACGACGTAGGTAATCGGGCTTCAGCCACACCCTGTCTACATTTGTTAGCAAGTGTGAATGCTGCGTATAAATCAAGTCTGCTACTTCGTTTACAATGCATGATCATTTTGATTCTGTTCACCCTAACGTGTGCGAAATATCCAGAAGTCGATTTGGATACGCAAGTCGTCTTAACAAAATGCAAAGGCCTTCAACTCCTAACGCGGTTGTTCAGTTCCTGCAGACAATCTTATCTGGTATTTTCAAAGCAAGGCGCAGACGATCATGATCATTTTTTCCCCAAAAAGGAAACATCTTTCTGCATTTTTCAGACGCGAGCTTATTTAAATCCAACCGATTTTGTTTACTCACAGTTGGAGAGGATGTCCCAATCATTGACATCAGCAAGAGTTCTTCGTCTTCTTCATTAGCACCTAACATCGCTATTTCACTTGCCGCCATCTTTATAGCGTTAACAACGTAACGTGGCACACATACACTTTTTTTTTCTTTTTTTTGTTTAACGACGCACTCAACACATTTTAACTACGGTTATATCGGCGTCGGACATATGGTTATGTCGAAAACAAATCCCAGTGGTTAGCTGACGGGGATCGATCCTAGACCAACCGCGCATCAGGCGGGCACTGTACCATTGGGCTATGCTGCCCGCTCACACGTACACGTACGTATTATTCAACGTCAAAATCTAGACATCAGTACGTGTACGTGTAGTTACCAGTACACGTACATGTTCATCTGCTCAACCTCTCTAATATAATTACTTTATTACGTAATACTTGCTTTTATCTGACGAAGAGCATTAAGAATTGGAGAAACCTATCTAATAAAATATCTTTCTTTTGTTTTTCTTTTCATTTCATTAATGGCGGAGACCTGTCACACACACACACACACACACACACACACACAATTTATCCTATAACTTACCCATGATATCCATGTCATAAACCCATGTGATAATTTACTTTATTAACCGGCGGGTTAATAATGGTATGCACATTTTTAAGGTCTCTAGGTTAGATGTTGCGGTAAATGAGTCCTTTGCTTACACGCCAACAAGACCCGTGTACCTGAGCGTAACGTTTTCAAAGATTTGTTTAAAATGCGTGACGTTAAACTAATCTTCGCCAATCGTGATGACGTCATATTGTCGATGGCGGCGACTTTAGTGCTGTGATTTACTTAAAAAAGTAATTAGAATGTTATTTTAGAAGTGTTATAGGATAAATAGAATTCGCTACTCGTGTTTTTTAATATGTAAAATATCAACTTCGTCTAGTTAATCGGTATTTGTCTCGGCAGAGCCTCGACAAATACCGATTAACATAGACTCGGTTGATATTTTCCATATTAAAAAATACTCGTGACGAATCCTCTATATATACACATATATTATCACATTTATTTTGAAAATTTAAGAATATAGTAGAATAGAATAGATGATTAACATCATAAAACATACATCGGCTATTTGGTGTCAAACTAAGATAAATGCAAAAATCCAGTTATAACAATACTGTTTTCTAATTTAACAAAACAAATTGATGGTTAAGTTCAAACATTTTATTTAATATTATAGTTCAGAGTGATATCTAAGAACAACGTACAGAACAAATAAATAAGTATTTAGAGTGCTACTATAGAAATACATATCCCTTACCGGGCTCCATAATATTTCGTATTTCCCAAGTTAAATGGCGATAACTCTGTCTTTCTTATAGTAAAAAAGATAAGTTGGTTGTCGGTCCTATTATAACTATCTTACAATCGTGGTTTAAGCTAACATAATATAAATATGGTGCATTATAACTGTATAATTCAACATGGTTAACATGAGTTTCCCCAAAGGCATAATGGGTTAGCGTGCCGCTACTCCTTAAGTGTGCAAGTTAGGGCTTTGACGTCGTGTACAGTATAGTATATTATACTTGGGCATATACATATACATTCAATAAGCAATGATACAAACAGATAATATATGTAACCCAGGGTAGTTTTGTATAATTTATAATAATAATATATTTATTAATGAACACATATATTTAACTTTATATTTATTCCAGGTTGAATACTTTAAAGAGACATTCCTGAGTTTGCTGCATTGTAAGATGTTTCCGCTTAATAAAATATTTCTACGATTAAACTTACATATTAAATATATTTTCTTGTTTAGAATATCAGCGTCTGTATATTCAATGTGTTTCTGCTCGTCTTAATATTTGTAAGAAGCCTAAACTGGATTTCGTCTTCAAATAATTTCGTACGTACGAACAAATATTTTTTAGGAAATAAAATGAAAACTAACCTAGTACAAATATTAGAACGATCAGAAACACGTTTAATAAACAGCCACTAACATTCTAAACAAGAAAATATATTTAATATGTAAGTTTAATCGTAGAAATATTTTATTAGTCGATATCATCTTAAACCACTGCAGCAAACTCAGGAATGTCCCTTTAATGACTGATTAAATGTTATGAATGGCTGCATTATATTCCTAAGTTATCAATTGGTCAGCAATGTTGCTGTGGTATGCAGATGGGCGTTGTCCGAGGCACGAGCAATTCATGACAGGTTACGTGTGACTGAATACATTGTACTTTGACCTATGACAGATACTAATGCATGCTAGTTAAAATCCCATCTTTTCACTTTCCTAATTAACCCCACCCTTCGCATTGCTACCATTTTCTTCAGAGGACACACACATATATTGTTGTCTCAGTGAAACTTTATTTTAACCGACTGCAAAGTCGTTGTTAAATTATTAATTCCATATCTACTGGGTGTTTAGCGCAAGCTAAATACAGATGTTCTGGTGAGCATATTATTTTATTAATTAACGTTTTTTATGACGGTTAACGCGTATTATATATATATGTGTATATTCGCGAGTACGCGCTAAATATATTTTTGTATTTATAGAATGTATGTTAACCCACTGAGATACGCGTATATGTATTGTATTTGTATATATTTTGAACAGTGTGGTAAACGTTGTTTTATATTTTATGTATTTCAGGTTTTATTCACATATGGTTATTCTTAACTGAATAAATATTTGAACCTGCACCGAAGTTCTGTTTTACTTCCACCGAGTGAGGGTTACATATATACAATGGGTGATTGTGTAATTGGAGGATGGACAGTTATATATGCTTAGAACGTAAAAAGGTTGCATGTTTGAGAAATTTACCGAGATTACATAGTTCGTTTCTGTTTTGAACTGATAATAAATGTACAATTTTAAACATATATGGTTTGAACCAATAATTGTTTTTATGTAAGTAATTCGTAAACCTACATACAATGGACATATCAGAATAAAATGATAGTCGTGTTCTATGTCGTCTTTATTGCACAATTTACATTTTCTTTCAGATATTTCTATATCATGATATCTTCCTTGTTCAATGAGCAATTGATGGGAAGATACACGAAATTTTGTAATAAGCGTGGCATAACATTCAGGAATTGATATTATTCTAAGATAATAATGCAAACAAAAAGTATCAATCAGCAGTTTATATAATGTACATTGTAGAGATTTGTCTATTGTAGCATCTTTCTCTTGAATAAACTGGTCCGTTAGACGTATTTCTAAACATTTTTTAAATGTGTTAGCACTATCTACATGCTGACTACACCAAACATCTCCGAAACCTATTAATAGTAGTAAATATCTTACCTGGTATAACGATTTTAAGATACAATTTCTGGTATGTAGTAATTTCAACCAATATTTAACTATTATAATTTTTCGCATAATACTTAAAGGAAGTCTTCCAAGTTCTGTCAAAACAACTACATTTGTGGTGCATTTCTTAACATTCAAAATTCGTTTACAAAAATCCATATGTACATGTTCAATATCATGAGCAGGATGAAAACCCCATATTTCGCATCCATAATTTAAAACACTAGTAACATAGGTATCGAACCCGTGTAACGTCGTGTCCTTATTAAGGCATAGCTTATTACATATTCTTCAAATGTGATTCATACATGTTCTGCCCTATGAAGCAATTACCCTTTGTGATACAGTAAACTTTCCATTAAAGGGACATTCCAGCGTTTGCTGCATTGTTTTAAGATGATATCGACTAATAAAATATTTCTACGATTAAACTTACATATTAAATATATTTTCTTGTTTAGAATATTAGTGGCTGTTTATTAAACGTGTTTCTGATCGTTATAATATTTGTACTAGGTTAATTTTCATTTTATTTCCTAAAACATATTTTTTCGTACGTACGAAATTATCTGAAGACGAAATCCAGTTTGGGCTTCTTACACATATTAAGACGACCAGAAACACATTGAATATACAGACATTGATATTCTAAACAGGAAAATATATTTAATATGTAAATTTAATCGTAGAAATATTTTATTAAGCAGAAACATCTTACAATGCAGCAAAGTCAGGAATGTCTCTTTAAAATTCAATGTCAATCCAAGGTAATTAAAACAATCAACAATTTCAAATAGGTTATCATTATATATATCCATGATTCTTTAACAGTAATTTCTCTATTTCTGAATACAACAATTTTTGGTTTATCTATATTAAAGGGACATTCCCGAGTTTGGTGCAATGTTTTAAGATGTAATCGACTAATAAAATAATTCTACAATCAAACTTACTTATTAAATATATTTTCTTGTTTAGATACTTAGTGGGTCAATATTAAACGTGTTTCTGATCTTTGTAATATTTGTACTAGGCTAATTTTCATTCGATTTCCTAAAAAATATTTTTTCGTACGTACGAAATTATTTGAAGAGGAAATCCATTTCCGGCTTCTTACAAATATTAAGCCGACCAGAAACATTGAATATAGAGACATTGATATTCTAAACAAAAAAATATATTTAATTTGTATTTTTAATTGTAGAAATATTGTATTAGTCGGAAACATCTTACAATGCAACAAACTCGGGAATGTCCCTTTAACAATGATATTCCATTTTGTACTATATGCATAGAGTGCATCAAGCATCTTCTGAAGACCTTCTACTGTCTCTAATAAAAGAACAGTGTCATCAGCATACATTACAAAAAACAACGAAATATCGTGTAAATACATTGGCTCACATAAGCCACTAATTAGCTCATTTTCAAAATCATTAATATACATAGAAAACAAAAATGGTGATAACGCTTCACCTTGCATTAATTAGTCCAGTGTTACAATTAAAATAGTCTGAAAACTGAGACTGATACTTAACACACGTCTTCAAACCGTCATACATCGATTTTATAATATTATAGTTTGCCGGTAATACCGAAACGTGCTAACTTAAATAATAATTTACATCGGTTTAAACTATCAAAAGCTTTTCTATATTCTACAAAACAGCAATACAATTTATTTTTACTCCCCAACATTTTCATAATAACAGCATGGAGTGCAAAATTCGCATCATTTGTGCCGCAGCCTGGTTTAAAACCAAACTGTGTAAACACCTTAAAGGAATTGCCGCTACGCTTTAATTGGCTATGTGTGACAATATACTTTTGTTGTGACTACTTTTGACACTTAACTGTACACAGATATTCACATCTCTAAGAGGTCAAAAACGTTCTTCAGATCTAATTAGGTGCAAGGCCCCAACACCCTGTCCTTTGACAGCTGTCAGTTGTTACTTATACTTGTTACTGGCATGCTTTGAAGGGACATTCACGCATTTGCTCAAGTTTTAAAGATGTTATCGATGAACGGAGACTTTTTAACGAGTGCAATTGCACATCAAATACATGTTTACTGCATATCATATTAGTGGCTGTATATTAAACGTGTTTCTGATCGTTCTAATATTTATACCAGGTTAAATTTCATTTTATTTCCTAAAATATTCTTTTATTTCGTACGTACGAAATTATTTGAAGATAAAATCCAGTTTGGACTTACAAATATTAAGACGACCAGAAACACATCGGATATACAGACACTGATATTCTAAACAAGAAAATATATTTAATATGGAAGTTTAATCGTAGAAATATTTTATTAGTCTGAAACATCTTACAAAGGAACAAAGTCAAGAATGTCCCTTTAACTGTGGCATCATCTTCTCTCTACATCCACATCGCTACGTGTACAAGTGTCAAGATTAGCGCCATGCTAATCCATGAGTTTTATTTTTATTTTTACTTTTATAAATTACCCCCAAACTAGTACATCACAATTGTTTATTTATATCCAAAATATAATATTTGAAGATTTACAAAAGCAACAATTAACACACCGTGGCGTAGCCAGAGGATGTGGGGGAGGAGGCGCTATGGTTGGCTGCAAACCCTGTACCTACCAGTCCGATGTCTTAACTACAGCGCTACTGATCCGGTTGACCCAAAGAATGCTATGAACCAATTCAACAGCTGGTGTTATCTTGTAAAATCAGCAAAACTGCCCACACTTTCTCTGTTTATAAGTAGTTGTCAATTATCTGCTACGCCCTCTCTGTACAGTTAAGTAAGTTAACTGTTTCTATCCTAAATACCTCTTTTTAAAACACACACACACACTAAAAACATCGATCTGTGTATGTCTACATATATACCAATGTGGTAATTTAGTGTATCAACCCGAATAATAATGACATTCAAATTTAAATGTATATGCAGATTTACAAGGACTCTAAGCAATAATGTGTTGCTCTGAATGGGGCATTTGTTTACAAGCCAACAAGTACTGTATACCTGAGCATAACGTCTTAATAAATTTTATTTAAAATGTGTGACGTCACATTAATTTGTGCTAATGGGGCGACTTTAGTACTGTGATTTGTGCTATCCTGCCTGTGGGAAGCGCAAATAAAAGATCCCTTGCTGTTAATCGACATAAGAGTAGCCCATGAAGTGGCGACAGCGGGTATTCTCTCAAAATCTGTGTGGTTCTTAACCATATGTTTGACGGCATATAACCATAAATAAAACATGTTGAGTGCGTCGATAAATAATGCATTTCTTTCTTTCTAAATTACAGAAACACTTAGTAGGCCTTTGCCGTCTTCGATTCAATTCAGACGTCACAAGCAGCAAAGAGGCGTTTATATGTAGCAGGTAATAAATGTGTCGCCGTGTTTGTTAAGCTAGGTGTCCAACACTGTATGAAATCAAAAATAACGCAGACCGAGAGAAATATGTAAGTTCCGCCACAACCTGTGGAGTACCACCAAAATCACGAGTGTTGTCTAAGAATAATTCAGTGTTCTTTTGAAGACGCCATGATATTCCCACGAACTGCCTCTTTGTTTGGTTCCTTTCGCACCAACAATAATCTCGCAGTTAACGACGTCACGTCCGGCATCAGAGTGGATGGAGTTGAAGTTAATTCCCCAGCACTCGAGTTCGTGGACACAAACTTGTGAACAATATGTACGAGTTGTCTTCCAGAGTGTAATGACGGACGAAGATGTTTGTCTGGTCTCTGAAGAATGATAAAAAGTATCCTAGCATGGCCATGTAATGACTATGTACATGTGTTCTATCAGTTAATTCTGTTCAGATGAACATGAAGTACATAATTATGATTTATTTCATTTTTACCAACTTCAAATTCAGTGGCGTAACGGAGTCTTTATTATTATTTATTTTTTGTTGTTGGGGGGGGG
>JAECMU010156708.1:0-10854 GCA_016106625.1 Dracogyra subfuscus | reverse complement strand
ACATGCTCCACCAGAATACTGTTAAGTTGTTAGATGATAGTGACACAAAGAAAGAAGTCATCGAGCTGCCTTACACTTCCCTGTTGAGATGTTGAAATTCACTAGGTACGGATGGGAGTCCACACCAAGATGTGAAACCACCAACTCCTGCAATTGCCCACTGCAATCGGCAATGTCTTTATGGGTGATCGTTTCACTGTTACACCACCAGTGACTGTATCCTAGCAAAAGGCTGTTTAACGCTTGAAATAACTATATCCTTGCAAGTGGGCCATCTACTCACAGAAATCACTGTGCCCTAGTAAATAATCATCAACCCTTAGACATCAACGCATCCTAGCCAGTCTTTACCAGAAAAGGCAAGTGATCATTCACTGTCCTCTCCATACATACATGTATCTCGAACATTTTAGGTGAACTGCAATTAAAACATAATGCTATTGTTCTCCTAGCACCATATCAAGAGTGTGATCTACTAACAAATGACCATCTACTAACATACGAATCACCGTACCTGTGCAAATAGGAATTTACTGTTAGAAATCCCGGTACCTGGTTACCTACCCAGTGCATGGGCGTCACTTGGTGGTGGACAGGGGGGACATGTCCCCCCCACTTTTTGGACATTTGCATTGTGGTCCCCCCTACTCCAAAATATTTATCACTAACGGTCCCCCCACTTTCTTTTCAGAAAATGACGCCCATGACCCAGTGTGTCCTTATACTATAAACCTGCTCTTCCATCCTCTTCTAAAATATTACTTGATCTGGTCACCCTGTTTAAAAGATTGTTGCACACCAGACCTCAAAGTAAAGTCAAATAATTTAATCATACTTTTATCCATTCAGGGGCAGGACGTAGCCCATTGGTAAAGTGCTCGCTCGATGTGCGGTTGGTCTGGGATTAATCCTTGTCAGTAGGCCCACTGGGCTATTTCTCATTCCAGCCAGTGCACCACAGCTGGTACATCAAAGGCTGTGGTATGTACTACCATGTCGAAAAAGAGTAGATCATGAAGTGGCGACAGCGGGTTTCCCTCTCAATATCTATGTGGTCCTTAACCATATGTTTGACGCCATATAACCGTACATTGAGTGTGTTGTTAAATAAAACATTTCTTTTTTTTAATCCATTCAGGTGAAGGCATGTCCATTCCAGGACCAGTCTTGGATAAGAACTCAACTACTGTCCTTAAATCCCTTGACAATTATAGTCATCCAACAAGCTGTTTGGAAGTCTAGGTGAGAGGTGTGGAAATGTATTGATATACTAGTAACAGGTCATTTGATTCACTGCTATGATCCTGGGACTAGTCCATGAGATGTGGAAATGCATCTGAATAACAGGTCATTTGATTGGCTACTGTGATGTTGAGACTATTTCATGAGATGTGGAAATGCACTGATATAACAGGTCATTCGATTGGCTGTTGTGATGTTGGGACTAGTGCAGGAGATGTGGAAATGCACTGATGTAACAGGTCATTCGATTGGCTGTTGCGATGTTGGGACTAGTCCATGAAATGTGGCAATGCAATGATGTAACAGGTCATTCGATTAGCTGTTGTGATGTTGGGACTAGATCACGAGATGTGGAAATACATTGATATAACAGAGCATTTATTTTGGCTACTGGGACTAGTCCACGAGATATGAAAATGCATCGATATAACAGGTCATTCGACTGGCTACTGGGATGTTGAGACTACATGTAGCTCATGAGATATGGAAATGCACTGATGTCAAAGGTCAGGTTAATTGCTAATAGGAAAAGACTGAATCATCACTTGTTGTTTCTCTCTCAAACTTTCTAGCAGAGCCGTTGTGCCATTCCACACGACTCACGCTGTGCCATTCCACACGACTCACGCTGTGCCATTCCACACGACTCATGCTGTACTATCTGATGATAAATGTACTTAAAATGTGACTCAGCATGGAGGGTATTACCGTGTTATCCAATGCAAGCGATTTTGTAATGCAACACAAAGCAGGTTTAATATCCACTGTATCTGCTGGTGGGCAGTTTCTAAGCAAGACAAATATGCTTTATTTAACTTACTGGTCTAAATATGTCCCTCACATCCGAAGCTTGCTGTACGTTTCATCATTGTTTATGGAAATAAATCCACAAACACATCCATGTACCAACAACATCAAAATTCATTTAAGTCTATTGCTTCAATATATACAGTTAACAGCATATAAAATAACACATTTTGTTTTGGTGGCAATTAGTGATTCACATTACCTAGCTAATATGCATAAACAGACAAAATATATATATATATAGATATATATTTATATATACTTCTTTCACCACTTCCATTTTGGTCACATTTCATAGATGTCCATTTCTTCTGGTGTTGCTACTGCGGAACGTACTCCATTCCGTAAAATCTACAATTACATACTCACTTTAGCTAAATCGTTATTTTGCTTAGTAGTCGTAGATTTTAAAATTATTTTGCGTGTGTATTCTTTATTCTTTTTACTTGTCCGTTTTGACACACGATTGACCTTGGTTTTGTTTGTATTTTAATATCAAGACAGTGTGTATAGTTCCTTTAAAGCCACTAACGAGCCTTAACACAAAAGCAATCACTCTCTTTTTTTTTAATGGCCCGCCGGCGGGGCCAGAGAGCTGTGTTGATTAACTTTGCATACTGGGCTGGCTGAGTGCGCCTCCTCTTCGGAGAATATCGGATGATGCGTTGTCAGTCACAGCTGGCCGACACATTGTGTGTGTGCAGTCATGCACAGATTGGAGAGTACGCGAGGTTTTCTGCAAGCGATTTTCGTGATTTTTGTCGAGCCTAGACAGGCGAGGTCTATCGCGTAATCACACCCACGGAGTCCAGCCTTCGTACAGAACAGCCAGGTTGTCGAGATGACTGGCATCTTTAATTACATAGTCAACCTGAAGAAAGACAGAGAAGAGTCAAAGGAGTCTAGTTTGGCGTATGATTTAAAACGATAATGTTGCTTTTTTATCATTTACAACTTTTAACCTGAATGAATGAATGAATGAATGAATGTATTACACTCCCAGAGCTGCCAACCCCTAGCAACAAGTGAGAGTAGCATTCATGACAAGCTGAGCGTGGTAAAATATATTTGAGCGTAGCATGGCCAAATGTCATAAACAACAGCAAAAGAAAATACCAACTAACCGTGAACACAAATAAACATTAACTATTCTGCTAGCATCACATTAGTTCTATTCCGAACTGGTATATGTTCACAAGCAATTTTCTGTGTTCATTGCATGCAGGCGTAGCATAACGGAAAACCAGTTCTTTGAAAGTTTTATAGTATGCAACAATGGGGTTGGCCTACAGTAAAACTACACGTCCGTTATTGAATACATCTTACTGTAATTGTTTTACAATAGGTCTTAAAACGCAAATTATATGTTTATGTGTTGGAATTTTAAAAAGGCCACAGAAATAAGGAATTCAGTTTTTTTGTTACTGTATTCCAAGATTATGTCAAATTTTTAGTGGAATTTCCAGAAATCGCTAGATTATTTTTCAACTGAGCGTAGCAATTTGGGCATGAGCGTTGCAGTGTAGCAAACATCAACTGAGCGTAGCAAATTACACCCAAAGCGTAGCAGTTGGCAGCTCTGCACTCCAGCCTGTGTCACACAAAATTATGCACATGAATGAATTGATATCAATATAAATATTTAAAACACTAAAGTAAAATTAAAACACAGTATAAAGAACGGTGTTTAAATAGAAGAAATATTACAGTTAAGAACTAATAAAATTTAGAAGAAATACAACTGCAACCTATTTGTTTTATAAACATACAATGTCTATAGCAATGATCTAAACCACATTCTGAGTATACTTTCTTTTTTATTCACTTGACAGATAATTTAAAAAAAACCAAAAGTTCTCTAAAAATAACAACTTTCAACTGTGTAAAACACCATTTTCTCCGTTTACAAAATCATAATAACAACATATTCATTTCTCAGTGACAAATTATGAAACATATTGTCCTTGTAATAATTAACTACTGGATAATAAAATGATACATTATTTTTAGACTGTCCTCAGTGTGTAAAAATAATCCCAATACATACCTGTTCTGCAACAGACATCCTCTTATTAAGGTCAGGGTCACGTCCATCTAACTTCATCTTCACTCTGCGCCAAACCCCAACAGCATATGTGTTTCTTTCTTGAACAGCTGTAAAGATAAATAAAAAGCACAAGGTTTTTTTTAATAATCAGGCACAAACTTTCCAGTGATTTTGTACAATTATCTCAAGACTGGTATATCAAAGACCGTGGTATGTGCTATCCTGTCTGTGGTATTGTATATGTAAAAGATACTTTGCTACTGTAGCAGGTTTTCTCTCTAAGACTATAAGTCAAAATTACTAAAGGTTTAACAACATCCTAGCACGAAAACACATCGGCTATTGGGTGTCAAACTATGGTAAATGCAATCCAATGTGCTAAAGGTTTGAAATCCAATAGCTGATGATTAATCAATCAATGTGCTCTAGTGGTGTCGTTTAACTATACATTTTGCTTAAAGGCCAAATTTAAAGAGGCATTTTTTTTTTAAAAGGCATAGTATAGAGGACAGTTACAAATGCTAAAATACTTGTTGGCAACAACAATAGCATTTAACTAATACAATTGCTTTACGTGACTAGCCCATCAGCTGTATAACAACTAGTACAAACCTTTGCCTGTTCTGGGATCTCGTGAAACTTTTTCTTTCTTTGCTGGAGCTGAAAGATAAGAAGTCGATATGTTATAAACAGGGATGTCAACAGGAAATTTAAAAACAGTCTGAAGTTGAGTGAAGAGAAAAAAATAATTTGAGCACAGCGAGAAAAGAAATCTGTAATAATCCAGCTGGGAATCCCTTGGGACATTTTTGTAAAATAAGTGCTTGCAGAGTGATACTGAGCCACCTGCTGTGGTATATAACAATACTTTTGAAGCTAAATTACCTACCCAACTTGGAAGATAGACCAGGGTATAATTTAGACAAGTTTTTAAGGGTCCCTTTTTGGTCAATTGGGAAAAAATAACGTTTCAAATACACAAAAAAGGGGGATTTTCAAAAATAATCAATACCAATACCAGACCTCTCCATGAGAGGTGAGTAGCGATTCACGTGCCCTTCATACTCGCCTAAACTTACAACTGGCGAGTAGTTTATTGCTTGCCTCAATAATTTTACTATAGGCTATTGTTGAAAAAAGTCATCACAACCCATTAAAGCAATATCATAAAAACAGCTGTTTCGTTCTTTAACTTAGCAAATTTGGGAATCCTAATTGGGAAACTGTTGGGTTGTAATTGGGAAAAGTTTGGCATTGTATTGGGAATTTACGTTAGGGGAATGGGGCCTTTCACCGGCCCCAAAATTTATGGCAGATTATACCCTGTAGACCATATATAGCACTAACAGCATTGGTGAAATTTAAGTTTTACTCTACATTTATGTTTTTAGTTTGGCAATGTTCCTCCATGACCACATAAATGAGGTTTTTTGCTCCACTGTTAATTACTTTTACTTGATCTTCACTGCCTTTGCCATTCTGTATTCAGGAAAATCCAGTTATGTAAAGTAACAGTGCAAAAGAGATAAATCATTGTTCACCACGGTTTCTGCCAGAGGGTAAAATGGGTATGATGCCATACTCAAATGTTATTTTTTAAAGTTAATTTTTTCACAAATTTAATTACTCTTATCATTACCCAAAAAACTATTTCTGCCAGAAACACTGTTCACAAATAATTTGTGTTTGAGTTTTAATTTGAAGCATACAGGAACCAGGATGTTATAAATGCACTTCCTGTGAAACCGTAGTCTTGAACCCAAACTTAAAAGACTTTGGACGTTTCTGACCACCGACATCCATCTAAACAACCTGTCGGCCATTTTTGCACCAGCTAATCTGGTACCGATTGTTAGCAAACAAAGAGTGTGGTTTGAGATTGGTGTTTCTGTTTTACACCAGTTGCCAAAAACTCCACTGAAGGTTTATTTAAAAATACATCGTGATCATGTTATTTAGCATTTTGGAATCTATACAGCGGTACTGATAGAAAGGGTCTCCACCCCCCCCCATTTTTAAATCTGATTTGCACTGATCTCACAAATGGTCCAAATGACCACACAAAAAAGTCGGAAATCTGTCAATCCACGGAAGATTGTCATCCCCAGGGGACAATATTTCGAAATCTGAGATAACCGGAAGTCGGTTCATGTGGTTTTTACCTAGGTAACCAATTGTTCGGTTACGTGAATTATATTTGCGTAACCCGTGGGTTATCCAATCAGTTACCTCAAAATTACATTGAAATCATATTTTAAATACATAGATTTTAGCTGAAACATAAAGTTAAAACAAATAAAAAAGAAAATTGTTTACCAAAAAAAGAGAAGTCTTTAATGCTTGCTTAACCTGCCATCGGTCCACAGGTTGGGAGGTACTGGGTTCGAATCCCGGTCGAGGCATGTTTAAAAAAAAAAATCCAGATACTGACCCTGAGTGAGGCCCAATGGGCAGGTGTAAACCACAAGCACCAAACAGTGATCCATAACTTGTTCAACAAAGGCCATGGTTTGTGGTATCATGCCTGTGAAAAGCGCATATAAAAGATCCCAAAAGGCGTGCCTGAGCGGGGGGATTCAGGGCCCTCCCCCTGTGAACATTTTGAAACTCAGGATGACTGTAGGTGCATTCTAAGCCTTTTCGGAAGAATTTTGTTTTTTAATCTTTTTTTGAGTCAATTTTAAGAGGATATTTTATAGAACAATTACAAACAGCCTCTACCTATTCCCGGATTTTGTTTTTGCATTACGCACATGTGTACTGTGCGTAATGGGGGCTACTATGTCTTTGAAATAGATACATAATCATTTGGAGGGATTTCTTTTTGCGATTTGCAGTGGCTATGCTACTGTCACTTTATCAATGGTACTTACAGTGACTTTCCAAATGTTGGTGGGTGTTTTTTGTTTGTTTTTTAAAGCTCATTATGCGATGTTAGTATTTGTCAATGTTTGTGACACTTTTGGATTCCTGTGTACGTTAAAAGTGTTTTTAACATATGTAAAATTATTGCCAATCCAATAGTATGTCTACATATATTCCTTTAGACAATACAGGCCTTGATGTAACCGGTTCACATAAATTTAATTTTTGCATATAACCGACAGGCAAACAGAACGGCATTTGCGTGACATATTGTGACCTGCATTCCTGTATAAAAGGAGATTCAGAAATACTAACATGCGCCAAAATTCCTTCATCAAAATTGCGCACCCAATTCTCTTTTGATCCCACCCATTAGGGTATCAAAATTCCATAGCACCAACAATCCCCCCCACTGGGCTACTGGTTCTCCCTTGAACCCGAAAGCGCAGGCGGTCCCCTCTTACCCTCTCCCACACCTTTCCTGTCACAGACGGAGAGATCCGGCCAAGGCCGGTCCCTGTGCCTGTGATTGGCGTGCGCTACAACAGCTTGCTCTGAATGTGCACATTAAGAACTTAGGACTAACTTTATGAGCCAAAAGAAAAAAAGAAAAAGAAAAAGAAAAAAAAGAGAGAGAGTGAGGACGAGAAAGAAAATAGAGAGAGAAAAAAAAAAGACTATCCAATTCTATTCCAGCAGCACTAGTTCGATGAGATAATCATTAAATATTATTAATTTTGATTAGGTAACTTTTAATAAATTTTTAACGAGTTACCTTTATATTATTAGCATTTCAATTATCAAGAGTCCCACAATGCCTTAAAGTGACAAACCCGAGTTTTAAATACTACAACAAACTGTTCACTATTAAAGATGTTTATGATGATTTTAATTACAAGTACTTACATTTTATTATTTAGAATATTAATTTTTGAACACCTGAAGCAATTCTTGTCATCCAGGTTTTTACAATATCACAAAACACATTTTTCATCATTTTAAAAATGCACGTTCGTCTGAGAAGTAATGGTTATTAGGACTTGCTCTAGTTATTTTTTGACAGTATTTCTGTTTAATCATCACAGACTTTAGCTTCTCACTGGTATAAACTTATCCAAAGTTGTTTTGCAGATTTATTGAATAACTAAACTTAGTGTCAATTTTCAATAGGTCAAATTAGGGTCTGCGCCTTTAAAATTATTTGGTGCTACATTGAGCTGAATGTACAGGGTGTATACCACCAAATCAAATCCCACAGACGACAATAGTAACATATGTGGCTAAAACTCCTACCTGCAGCGTATAAATCAACATAAACGCCACAGATATAAATACTACCACCCCTCACACTTCAAGTGAACCAGAGAAAATTGGGGGTTAAGCTGCTCGGTTCTGAGATAACGAGTAGGGTCTATGACTACCCTAGTTTCGCACAAAAACCGAGCACTTTTTTTTTCAGGTACCCCATACATGTTTCAAGCACAAGGCTACTTGACACATTGGTACTAGATGGAATAAAATTGCATATTTTGTTTACCCAAATGAAACTATTATTTTATCAAAAGTTCGGTGCACCTCGAATTTTGAACCAGCCGGAAGTTATTTTGTTTACAGGTATTTTAAACTGAGCTATAAACAAAAGTTGATGCTGCTGTCAACACTGGAAAAGTAATACCTGCATATCACCTTTTTACTTCGAACAATTAAGACACCCCCACCCCCCAAATTAATAAAACATTTTTTAAAGTGAACACTGGATGTGTAACATTTTGTTTCCCATGAGTATGTGCCTGGACTAGTAGGTGTTGTGGTCCCCCCCCCACCCATATACTCACTGTTCTGACCCTTGAAGCCAGTGCCAGTCTGAGGACTGTTGGGTGGAGTTCCAGTCGTCAACTCTCGGTGTAGACTTGATATCTTCCGCGCTGGACTCGAAGATTCTCGCTCGCTCGGACCCTTCAAGGCTAAATAAGAAAGTTAAATTTATTACCACAGTGGTTACTCAATACAGAACAAATATTTTAAATATTTTCTTCTAAAAAAAAAATGAGAAATAAAAAAATAAAAAGTTAAAAATTGTTTAAAATAATGTTTACTTTTAATATAATTACATATAGGCTGTAAACCACTTTAGACATAATTCTGAGTATTATTTTAACTATATATTTTATTCACATTCCCAAATAATTTTGAAAAACCAAAGTTTTATTTATTGTTAAAATGTTTATAAAATAAACAACTGTATTAAAATAACATTTTATTACTTGAACAAGGAAAACAGATAAATAAAGGCAAATTCTTTTAAACTACTTCATGGCATTTTGGCATGCTTGCCAAATTGTGATGATGTCATAAATTTGTTGGTACCAACAGTCATTAGTTTGTACATGTAGGTATCAAATTATCTAATAATATTTGATCTTTACGTCAAAATATAATTTTTCAGCCTCTGAAATAAAAACAGACAGACATTTATCTTACATTGAACACAGTCATTATGTGCGTTGTTAACATCTGGTTCCTCGGAAGTGGTCAGAAGGGGAGGTGCAAATTCTATCAAGTTGTTGTAGATTCTAAACAGTGAAAAAAGACATTAAAATTCAATGAGTTTAATAACATAATTAATATGCAAGATCATTTATCACATATAAAACATTTGGTCAATCTAAAAGAACTCAAGTCAGTTATTTTAAGCAGTTTTATCAACAAGCATTCTAAGAATACTGCTAAAGCATATCATGTTCCCTTACCGTGTCCAAATGTTTTTCATCTCTCATAAATTCAAGGGTCATGACTTTGTGAACAATGAGTACATATCTATAAAATTTAAAACTTGATCGGTAATAGTACATGATAAAGTTAAATACAACAGTTCATCTCAATATTATCAGGCAATGAAAACAAACCGGTCTGGATGGAAACCCGGTAAATGTTTCTATTAGTAGCAAGGGATCTTTTATAGGTGCCATCCCTGACAGGATACCACAGTCTTTGATATACCGTTTGTGGGGCACTGACTGGGATGAGAAATAGCCCACTGGGCCCATCAACAAAAGGAAATGGTTTATTTAATGACACACTCAACACATTTTAATTAGGGTTACATGGCATTAGACATATGGTTAAGGACATATGGTTAAGGACCACACAAATGTTGAGAGAGGAAACCCACTGCCGCCACTTCATAGGCTTCTCTTTTTGATTAGCAGCAAGGGATCTTTTATATGCACCATCCCATAGACAGGATAGTACATACCAAGGCCTTTGATGTACCAGTCATGGTGCACTAGCTGAAGTGAAAAATAGCCCAATGGGCCCACTGACGGGGATTGATCCCAAATCAATCGCACATCAGGTGAGCGCTATACCACTGGACTACATCTTGGCCCCCACCCACCAACAAGGATTGATCCTACATCAACAGGGCATCAGATGAGCACTTTACCACGGAGATATGTCCAGTCTGACAGATCAAACCCCATAGCCCCTCCAGTCGGAGACTAAAAACTGTAGTAGAGTAAACTTCACTCACTGTGGAATCTGCTTCATGATGTCACGCAGCATTTCCAGGGTCTCCAACATCGTCTCCCTGACAGCCTCCTCGGTCAGCACCGATTTCAGCGCCGTCATTACATTCTCTGAGAAACTCTTATACAGAGCCAGGTAGTCGCGGATACCATCGGAAACAATCTCATCACCAAAGTCCTGCTCCTCTTGCTGCAATATCAGAGTGAACATTATCACTTGTACATCATTTGGTTACACTTGAGGGGCATTTTACATTTCCTTCTAGTTCATTTCATAAAACACTAATGAAATGATTTGGGTAAGACTAATAGAGGGAGAGAGATTGCAAGAAAGGAAGGGGAAGGGATAAGAAGAGTGATATGAGA